>JAJEJO010001896.1:161204-235768 GCA_020662805.1 Glaucomys volans | reverse complement strand
AAAAAACTCAACCAGAGTAGGGGTTATGGTGTGGACATGTGGTGTCCCCCAAACAGCTCATGGGTGTGAGAAAATGCAGGGATTTTCAGAGGTGAAATGATCAGGTTGTGGGAAGTGATCAGTGATCAATTCACTGATCTGCATTAATTGGGAGATAGCTGTAGGCAGATGGGATGTAAGGAGAGGAGGTAGGTCCCTGGAAGGTGACTTTGGGACTTATATTTTGCCCCTGTAAGGCGAGTTCTCTCTCTGTTTCCTGGTAGCCATGTCTTGAGCTGTCTCCCTCTGCCATGCCCTTCCGCCATGATATTCTGCCTCACCTCAGGCCCAGAGCTATGGAGTTGGCTGACCGTGGACTGAACCTCTGAAATGGTGAGCCCAAAAAACTTTTCCTCCTCTACATTGTTCATGTCAGGTCTTTTGGTCATAGCAATAAAAAAAAAAGTTGACTAAAACCCTAGGAAAACGTCAAATCTTGCAGCCTTGGTGCTTAGGGGAGCACAAAGCTGAATGGTCAGATTATAGTCTATGAGGACAGATGAAGACATGAAAAAACATCTCCTGGTCTCTGCACTCCTATGAATTCTTACTTCATTCATCCAATAACGATTCATTCCTTCCCCCAGTACAAGTACTATACTGCAGAGATAGAAGATGAATGGACATGAAACCTGTCTTCAGTTGCCATTTTTATCTGATCACCTTTGTATACTTATTCTGTGCCAGGTACTAAGTCAAGCAATGGCCTCGCTAGGCATTCCATGTTGAATCCAATCATAGAAAGATTATGGATTGGTTCTATTGTACCCATTTTATAGATCAAAGTATCTGAAGTGCAGAAAGTTAAATAATTCCTCCCAGGTTCGAACTCCGATGTAGCCTGGATTTAAACTGAGAACTGAATGATACCATATCCTGAATTCCCAACCACTGAGCTATATTACCTTGAACCTTCTTAAGTTTCCTGCTGTCTAGTAGGTGAGGCAGATATGCAGAAAAGCACATCAATCTCAGCATAAGATTCAGTGGGCTCCTAGACAACAAATTATTATCTGAATATCAGTTTAATATGACTGAATTATCTGAGGGTTGGGGGATGGACTTAACAAAGGGGATAAATATCCTGTTTGGATCCTGAAAATTTAGCAGGAACATATAACACTGACTTGACTGTCTAGGGAAGAAAATGGCATGGTGACCTGAATATTCTCAGTAATGAGGAGATACAAGGTATGTCATGGCTACAGCCAGAGAGCTCCTTCAGAGAAATGGCAGGAGATGGGGTGGGAGGATCTGGGAGAACTGGATGCTGGGGGACCTTATGACCTGTCTAGAGAGCTTGCACTCCATGCTAAGCAATGGAGAACCACTGAAGCGTTTTATGAGAAGACTGATGTGCTGAGATTGGTGTTTTAGAAAGATTATGGCTGCTGAAAGGTTGGTGACTAGGGCAGGGTGGCAGAAGACACCCGTGGAGGGTAGAGCTAAAACCCTGGCTGAGAAATAATGAGATCCTGAACTAAAGCAATGGGAGTGGAGAAGAGAGGACGGAATGGTGAGAGGAAGCATTCATAATTGTGAATTTGTGCACATAGGTGGAAGGAGGAAGAGGGAGGGGAAGAAGGGTCAGGGAGAATTTTAGAAAGACCAGGGAGTTCATTTGGACACCTGGTAATGGTGTCCCTCCCCCTTCACCTGCCCAAATAGAGACAAGCAAGCCTGATTTGACACCTGTATATAGCCTGCCGAATATACCAAAGGTCCTTCAGTTTAAAAATCACAGCAGAAACCTCTGATTATTCCCTTTCAATGTCTTTTTGATCCAAAGGCAAATTTCATCAGGCAGGAGTCCACAGCAGGGGATTGAAAGCACAGCCCTGCCATTTGGCCTCTGATTCACCACGGTGAATCTCTGGACCTCAGTAGCTGAGCTCTCCCTGCCCCTTTCCATCCCCATGGCTCTCTGCATCTTGGGGAGTTCATGTCCTGCTGACCCCACATGCCAGGAGACCAGGAGGAGGGCAGAGATTGTACCAGGGTACAGCCCTGTCCCTGGGATCCTGGTGAGATGCTCCCACAGTCATTGGCAGTCCCTTCAATCATTCAACAGATGGTTTTTTAACACTAATGTATTCAAAGACTGTCTTATGTGCTGGGGAGTGAGCAGAAGAAGAATCCCCCAGCCTTATACACCTCCTCCTGTGTGTGTACCTATGTGCGTGTGTATATGTGCTTAATTGTATTTATTTACTCATTTTAAAATTGTTCATATTCATGGAATGCAATGTTAATAATTCAACATATGTGCACAATCAAATTAGGGTAATTAACATTTTCATCTCCTTGAACATTTATCACTTCTTTGTGTTGGGGATCTTCAAATTCCTCTTTTCTAGTTCTTTATAAGTTTTATAGTTTATAAACAACCATAATTAATATTTGTAAACTCTGCCGTAGAACATTAGTATTTATTATGCATTTTGGCAAGACAGGTCAGATCATTGGTGTAGGCGCAAACTGCTACTGGGAACTGGTGGGGAGAGGTTACCCATTTCAACATGCAATGATATGCAACTTTCAAATTGTAAGTGCAGAAAAGCAGGGAACCAGAGAACTTGTGAGTCTGGCCACTAATGGCCATGAGGTCACTACTCATCAACTCAGGTGAGGGAGTGATAGTGAAATCCAGTGGATGATGTAGTATATTTATATAAAGTCAAAAAGCAAAAGAAAAAACTGCCCAATATAAGCACATCCTTCCCAGCTTGATGAGAAACAGGACAATATTGCTTTTATAAGAAGCTCTCACTCAAGGACCCAAAGTAGCTCCTTGCTGCTCAAAGTTCAGGTGGACATCTTTTGACATGGCACATCATGACATCTCTCCTGGGTTCCACAGGGAGCCTAGCTGAGGAATGGAGGTGACAAATCTGGCCCATGTCTGAGGCCACTGATTTCTCTGATTGACTAGATTCTGTCTATCCCTGAATCCCTGATCTCACTGCTTAACTCCCTTGTCATTATGGACCCTTGCCTCTTTCTGGAAATATTTCCCTTTCTCAGGCTTTTTGTTTTGCCATACTCTCCACCAAAAGTCTCCAACTTTCCTTCTTAGATTCTTTAATTAGAATTGCTAGGAGCATAATCCCAGATCTTTTTTTCTTATTGTCCTCCTTTCTCCACCCCACGTGGCAGTAACCTCCACATTCATGGCTTTGGTTATCATCTGTTTGCTGATCACTCCCCAATAAGGTGATAATTCTAGCCCAAATTTTCCTCTGAGATCTGTTATTCTGTACCTAATCGACTCCTTGATATCACTACTTAGAGATCTCACAGTTTCCCAATAAAGCCAAGATGGAGCTCCTGATTCCAGTTCTCCAAGACTTCTATTTCCCTAACTGATCTTCCCCTGGTGTCTGAAGTCTCAGTATAGACCATCTCACTCAACCAGATACTGATGTCTAAAAGCCAGAATTCACCTTTGACCTGAGCCCCTCTCTCAGCACCCACCTCCAACAAGCCACCAATACGGCAGATTCTCCCTCCAAACCTGGTTTCAGATATCTTCTTTCCAGAGAGCTTTTAAAAATGTAAATTTGATCACACCGCTTCCCTGCGCAGGATCCTAAATTCTCCCAGGATTTAGACCCAAATGCTTATCATGGTTGGTGTAATCACGCCATGTCTGAAATTTCTCTCCAGCCATCTGTCATGCCATTTGCATTTTGCTGCCCTTCATGGATGGAATCAATGTCCACTGGCCTCCCTTTTCCTGGTATACAGTTCTCCACTATCTGATAGCCTCATTGGCTAATTCATCATCCTTCAATTATTAGAGTAAATGCCACTTTCTCAGACTATGAATTTCCTCAGTATGAGCTCCCATTCTCCTTGCCCAATAGTAATTAAACAAGGAGGTAAACGAATAGTGAGTGTTAACCTACCTGTTCTGTGAGTCCAGGAACCCAGATGCCTTGCTAGCTGTGGCATCTTCAGCATGTTTGATAGCTCCCACTCCACTGTAGGCACTTAAGACTTTTTGAATAACTAGATGAATAAATAAGCAAACCTATATATTTTTACAATATCATTTGTGAAAATAATAAAAGATAAGGAAGTGGAAACGCAAGGCCAATTGTAAAGTGTTGCATAAACCCCATTTATTTTCATTACTAAACTCTTGAAAAGACAACTGTAATGCCAGCTAAGAAGTCTGAGCTTTCGGGAGCAGGCTCTCGATGTGATCAGAAGTGACAAACTGAATCTGACACATGTTTAACGATGTGCGGAACCTGGATTGGGCGGTGTGGGAATCAGGTCCCACTCTAATTTCATAAGGTTGCTCAGTGATAGCCCAGGTTCTCTGATCCCTGCCATCCAGCTCCCCCTTCCACCTATACTGCTGGCTTCTAAAGATGAAGCACAGGGAGATTTTTCCTGACCAGCCTCCTCCAATCTAGAAGGTGGCTCTCCTTTGTGCACTGGTAGCACCCACTATATTCCTCAACTGGGGTGTGTGTCCAACTACATCTCCATGGTGCATTTACATTTCAGTTTGTTCCCACTAATAATTATAATAACTCCATTATAGAAACATATGCAATTGCTATGTACCCTGCTGAATGCTTGACTTCATTATCAATGAATCTTAAAACAACCCTACAGGGGTAGATATTCCTGCTTGCAGATGGAAAAACTGAGAGTCACAATAAGTGACTTGCTCAAGAGCTCACATGACAACAGCTATAGAAACCTAAAATTCCAATACAGACAGGTGTACCTGATTCAATAGCATGTTGGTAAATGTTAATGAGTCTTCCAGGATATAAAACCATCTTCCCTTGTACAGTTTGCCAATTTCTGTTGTGTAAATATTCCAATCATAGCTGATTTCAAGCAGCATATCCCGGAAAGAAATCATGTGCTTTCAAATCCTTACCTTGAACCAATCATTCTTCAAGTGCAGTTCCCAGACTAGTAGTCTCAGCACCAACATCAGCATCAACATCACGTCAGAATGTGTCAGAATTGCAAAGTCTGGGGACCCACAGCCTCCCCCATGTCCCCTGTATCAGGAAGTCTACATTGGGGCTTATCGAGCTGTCTTTTAACAAACCCTCCAACTGATTCTGATACTTGATCATCTTTGGTGATATTTGTTGAGCTGAATGAGGCTGAATGGACAATTATTAGGAGACCATCAGCTCTGGAGTCAAGCTTAATCACAGGAAGTCCTAATTCTGCCTTCAGAGAACAAGATAAAAGTGGAAGGGATCTTGGAGTTGGCCTGCTGTTTTCTTTAAAGCCCTCTGAAGATACCTCCATTTATATCTCAGCCCTACTGGCTCTCTCAGATTTTTGGAAATCCCAATTGGAAAGTACTTCTATTGAATGATTGAGATGAGTAGTTCTTCTGCTACTGGAGATGAGATTTTGAGTTTGCATCTTTATCTAACTCAACATGATAAAGATTTTTCCTGTGTTTTAAGAGCTTAGTTTTGTCTTTTGCATTTTTTTTGGTCTCAGATCCATCTTGAGACATTTTTGTACACAGCATTAAATAAGAATTGATCTTCGTTTTTCCTCTGCACAGATGTCCAGTAAGTACATCATCACTTCTTGTAAAGACAGCCATTTCCTGATTTAATCACATTTTCACCTTTATCAAAAATTGGTTGATCATATATCTGTGGGTTGATGTTGGTATTTTTTGTCTTGTGCCATTGATCTATATGTCTGTTATTTCACCAATATCACCTTATCTTGATTATCATAACTCCATGGTAAGTCATAAAATCAGGTAGTCCTCTGATTTTTTTCCTGTAACAAAGTTTTAGATATTCTAGTTTCCTCACTTTTATACATAAATTTTGTATTCAGCTTGACAGCTTCTACAAAATTACTTTACTGAGATTTTGACTGGGATTGCATTAATTCTGCTGTATTTGGAAAGAAATGAAATTTTGTCAATTATGAGGGAGCATCTATGAACATGGTATATCTTCTCATTTATTTAGATTTTACCTCCTCTATTCTATTCATTTGATTAATTATATTAATAGATTTTAGAATGCCAAACCAATCTTGTGTTCCTGGAATAAGTCCTACTTATTTATGAAACATTATACTTTAGAGATAATATTGTATTTAATTTGTTAATATTCTGCTATGGATTTTTATGTCTATCGTCATAATAAACATTGCTCTATAATTTATTCATTATAATGTTTTTGTAAAGTTTGGGTGTCAGAGTAACTCTGGTTTCATATAGTGTATTAAGAAATGTTAACTCATCTATTTTTCTGAAAGATTTTTTCTTTTAACTCATATTTTAAGATGACAATGCTTATTTTTTTAAATCCAGAATAGACTTTAAAAGTGAATCCTTGGCCTATACCCAAAGGACTTAAAATCAGATTACTACAGTGATGCAGCCACATCAATGTTCATAGCTGCTCAATTCACAATAGCTAGATTGTGGAACCAACCTAGATGCCCTTCAATAGATGAATGGATAAAGAAACTGTGGTATATATACACAATGGAATATTACTCAGCCATAAAGAAGAATAAAATTATGGCATTTGCAGGTAAATGGATGATGTTGGAGACTGTTATGCTAAGTGAGATTAGCCAATCCCAAAAATCCAAAGGCCGAATGGTCTCTCTGATAAGTGAATGATGATGCATAATGTGGGGTGAAGGGGGGGCAAGAATAGAGGAAGGATAGATAGCATAGAGGAAAGGGAGGGGTGAGGTCGAGGTGGGGGGGGTAAGAATAATAACAGAATGTGTGACAGACATCATTGCCCTGTTTACCTGTATGAATGCACAGATGGTGTGACTCTACTTTGTGTACAACCAGAGAAGCAATAGCTGTACTCCATTTGTGTTCAATGAATCAAAAAATTAAATAAAAAAAAATAAAAAACTTCATATATAGTCATCTTTCCCTATCCATTGGTTCCACATCTGCTGATTCAATCAATCTTGGATCAAAAATGTTCTAAAAATAAAAGTTGTGTCAGGACTGAAAAATAAATAAGTAAATAAAAAATAAAAGTGAATGATATAAGTAGGAACTTACTAAAACAATCCAGAAAATAAATGGTGTTACTTATTTCAGAATTATGGATTCTGACTATATATTGAAGCAAAAACACAAGATTTCCTTGCAGACATTATGGGGATATATATAAATGAAAAAGTTGACTTCAAAATTTTTGGCCTTTGGAATTAGTTGGGTGGAATTGCCTTCATGTGAGATGGGGAAAGATGTAGTTGGAGTAGAATTTGGGAAAGTTAAGAATTTCGTTTTGGTAAAGGTAAATTTGAGATGTCTTTTATATACCCTAGCAGAAATGTTGAATGAGCAGGCTAATTCATAAATCTGAAGATTATGAGTGAATTTTCAGTTGGAGATATAAAATTGGGTGTCATTTGGAAAAGTGTTAAAATCAATGAAATACTGAGGGATTGTGGAGAAGATAAGAGATCTGAGCACTGAATCCTTGGCATGTGCACATTAATGGGTTAGGGAAAAGAAGAACTGCTAAATAAACTGAGAAGGTATAACCAAGAAGATAAGAAAAAAACCAGCAAAGTCAAATGAAGCAAACACTTTGGGGGAGCAGGGAGTAAACAATGATGTGAAATGCTACTAATAATTGAGACCAGGTGTTATGGTTTGGTATGGTTGTGTCCCCTAAAAGCTTCTGTGTTAACACAGGACTATTCAGAGGTGAAATGATTAGATTGTAACCTACTCAGTCCATCCTACTTTGGATGGGCTAAGTGGGGATAACTGTAGGCAGATGGGCGTGGTAGAGGAGGTGGGTCACTGGGGGTGTGCCCTGAAGGCATCAATCTTCTCTGTGTCCCCTTCCCCTTGCTCTCTCTGCTTCAAGGCAGACATGAGGTGAGCAGCTTTTCTGTCCCCACCTTTCAGCCATGGCTTCACTGGGGGGCCACAGCAAGGGAGTCAGCCATCCATGGACTGAACCTCTGAAACTGTGAACCCAAAATACACATTTCCTGCTCTAAGTTATTCTTGTTGAGTGATTTGGTCCCAACAATAAAAAGTGGACTAACACACCAGGAATTTATCACAGGATGCGGCAACATGGAGGTCACAAATGACTGGATAAAAGAGGTTTTTGTGGACCAAGTCTAAAAGAGATGGAAAATGTTTTTAAAAAAAATCTATCTATTTTATAGCCAAAAAGACCAAAGAAATAAGACAGCAGTTGACAGGACAAGTGTCACTAGGATACATTTTTGTTTTGTTTCGTTCTTAATTGGGAGACACAGCAACACCACAGCTGCGGCCGCCATGTTTGTTCCCCTTTCTTTGAAGCGCCTCCATGACCATTTCCTACTGTTTCCTATGACAGCCCCTTCTTCTTCCAACAGTTTTGATATGAGGAATTGTTCAGATTCACTGTGCATGGTGCATGGCTCCTGAATCTCCTTCTGGCTTGAATTCAGAAAATATCTGGCTGAAGTTGCCTTTTCTTTTGTCCCCAGACCATGAGCTGGAATGGGAGCAGAATGTTCAGCCTTAGCTGTAGTTCATGCCACGTTTCTTTCTCACTTTCTATTCATGTTGGCTCATTAACACCTGCTATGCTTCAGCTTGTGGCTCAGGCCTCATTTCCCTAGGAAAGGTCCTCCTAACCTCCGCCATCCCCACCAGCCTACCTCCCGTCCTTTGTTCTCCCAACACCTGGGGACCTGATCTTCAGACACCATATCAGTTTGCTCTTGCAACTGTATCATGACTTAATTAACTTCTTAACTGGACTCTGTGTGTCCATTTTTTTTCCTTTCCAGAACTCTGGGACCCTGTGATTTATTCAATAACCTGTTCTGTTTACTTACTATGTGCCAGATCCCTCAGGGGTACCGGGGAAACTGAGATATAGAGCCTGCCCAGGAGCACTCGTGGTTTAATGAAAGAGATAAACATACAAAAACATAATTACCATATCAACAATGTGTCATAACACCTACAGAGCCCAGAGGCACCCAGGAGGGACCACCCAGGGACATGAGAGAAGTAATTTAATTTTATGGGTCTTATCAAAACTATAGATGAAGCCAGGTGTGGTGGCGCATGCCTGTAATTCCAGTTACTAGGGAGGCTAAGGAAGGAGGATCTCCAGTTTGAAGTCAGCCTGAGCAATTTAGTGAGACCCTGTCTCAAAATAAGAAGGACTGGGGATGTGGCTCAGTGGTAGAGCACCTGCCTTGCATGTGTGAGGCTCTGAGTTCAAACCCCATTGCTGCAAAACAAATAAAATAAAAGACTATCTATGAATATAGATAAAAAGCATAATATAATCAGATAGTTCATAATAAAAAAAAATTGCTGAATTTCCCCCTCATTTCACCTCTTCTCTTAACCATCTATTCTCTTTGTTTTCTCTGTATTTTAAAACAGTGCTCTCACCATAATTATTAGTTTTTAAATAATCAGCTTCACGTGTCATTACTGACTTTCCGCTGTGCTCTGCTTCACCCCAACACACACTTCCTGTGCCCTGTCCCTCCTAAAGTCCTTTCCATTGTTGGCAATTCCAGTATGTCTTGCCACTCCCCTGGTGCACTTAAAGTCCTTCCTCAGTTTGATCAACCGTGGAGAGAGAGCGACTTGTTTGAGCTTGGTTCTTAACCAGTAGCAATTTTTCTGGAGGACAGAGAAGAGTAGAGTGGACTCCAGGTCGTCATCAGTTCCAGGAAATGACACAGGAAGAGGGGATGGATCTCACATATGGTGTGTGTGCCGCTCACCATCAGCCATCAGGAGAATTACCCAGGCACGCTGTGTAGACAGAGACACTCCAGGGAATGCTCAGGGGTAGCTTTAGCACAAGTCAAGCCTGGGCTTGTCAGGAAAGCAGGCGCTGCAACCCCAGACGCTCTCATTAGTAAACACGGGGCGCCCTCAGCACTTTACATTGAAAAATTCCTTCCCGGTCTGATGTGAAATATTTATAAAGATCACAGCCTTTTTAGCTACTTTCATATTTTAGAAACCAGATAGAAAGAGGTATTTTTCAATTAAGTCCTATCTGATGCAAATTTGTAAATGGAATGGCTCCATGAAAAAAAAAATAGATATAACTTGCCAATCTTCAGTCTGAGGATTTAATTAAAAGGACATCGTATTGCTAAAGTTACACTTTGCTCTTGCATAGGTTGTTGCACATCAGATTAGATTTTAACCAACGTGTCAGAGCATTTCCTGCAAATGCGTTGGTTTGCTCACAACTTCTGTGTGCGTGTACTGCCGTGAATCCTCAACAGAGCCCTGCAAGAAAAGTCTGATTGTCATTCACAGTGACAGCCGTAACCACTTATGAATTTAGCATTGACTCTGCACGTCACTCCTTGACCGTCATTTTATCAACGTGATCTCATTTAGTGAATCCTTCCATTACCCCCCAGAGCCAGGCTTGCACTCCCCATTTTCTAGATTAGGAAGTTGGTGCTTACTGAAGTCAGAGGGTTATGAATTGCCCACACCTGTTACCTGGTCCAGTTAGGATTTCCATCTACATCCAGCCCTCTCTCTTAACCACTGGACATGGGATTCAAAGGAACTTTCCCTCCGTACCACCTGAAAATGTGCAAAAGGCTGTTAGTGATTGGACCTTCCTCAGTGTCCGAAGGCATCTCATTGTGCCTTCCAGAGTTGGAAAGAATAAATAGCAGCAACTGAATCATTTCCAAACATGCTTGCTAATCCCTTTTAAGTGAAGACATCTCGATGGGCAAATCCTCATTCAAAGTCCTCATACCATTCAGGAATCTTAGTGAAAGTACGTGAAAAGGAAGGTTAGACGTTTCCAGACATGCTGAACTCCAAGATGCATTCCTAGACATGTCTCTGTCCAAGCATATTTTATAGAATAGCAGAGTCATAGGTTCTCAGAAGAGGGAAAAATCCCAGAGATCTTCATTCCATTCCTCCTTTTCCCACAAAGTTCTTCTCCATGACCTCTCGGACAAGACCAAACACCTGCTTGAATACTCCACCAAGGTTTTGTTGCACAGAACAAAATCAATCACCTGTGATTGCTCCTCCTGGGTCCATAGATCTGTTCTCTGGACCCATGTAGAATCTGTCTCCTTTGATTTATTTAGTCAACAACTTTAGTGTTATTCCTACTCCTTCTCAAGTAGACATCATGGAAGGAAGAAATGGAGGAGATGGCTGGACAAGCATGACCCAAAGTCCTACGGCAGGAGGAAGAACTTGCGCTTCTTAAAGAAGGGGGAGGATCAGAAAGACTGGATAAGAAGTAGTTTTAGAAAGAAGCTTAATTTTGTCTAAAAAGAAGGATCTTGTGACTTACAGAAGTGACTTGCTTTCCATACAGGGCCTGTTCAAAGGATTTGGGAGTCAGGTAGAAAGATATTCTCTGGCCAAATGAAGGGCAATTTTATCATCATAGTAAGTATTGATAGAGAGGGATTCTAATTCATCAAATGAAATAAGAAACCAGCGAATCAATTCCATTATAAATGGATAAATAAATACACATATAAGTGATAGAGGAATGGGTAACTCTTCCTTATCATTAAGAATATCATTAAAGCCAAGCGCATTGGTGCATGCTAGTAATCCCAGTGTTCCAGGAGGCTGAGGCAAGAGGATCCCAAGTTCAAAGCCAGGCTCGGCAAAACAAGGTGCTAAGCAACTCAGTGAGACCCTGCCTCTAAATAAAATACAAAACAGGGCTGGGGATGTGGCTCAGTGGCCGAGTGTCCCTGAGTTCAATCCCTGGTTCCAAAAAAAAAAAAAAAAAGGACAAAGGAAGACAGAGAACAGTTCCGTGGTTGACATCCAACCACCTGTCAATCATTAAAAAGAAAATGATAAATCAAATGTGGCAAAATGGATTGAATTGATGAATTCAAGTGAGGAGGAGACTTCAGTGCATTGATTCTTATTGTAATTGTCCCACATATAAAAATTATGTGAAAGTAACCCCAAATTAAAAAGTTGTGAGTCAAGGTTAGCTGGAGAAGCAGGTGGAATAAAATACAGAGTAAGCAGGTTAGGGTGCACCGTCTTGTGGATTTGGGGGAGGAACCACTGGGGACTCTGGAAAGGTGTTCGTCTTGAGGGCATCAGGAGAGGATGTGGGGGAAGCTGCTGAGTGGAGGCAGGGGGTGACTGTGTCCCTCTGGGGTGGTGGCATGGAATCTGGGAAGCGTGGAGGGATTTGGGAAGTTCAAGGGGAGGCAGGACATCGTGACCAGTTGAACGTGGGAGGTGAAGAAGAAGGAGAGTGCTTTGAGCAGGTGGGTAGAGGCCCCTCTGAGTTGAACAGAGGCTGGCAGGTTCCTCTGGACCTGTGGCCGTTTGGGTTTCCCAGGAGCGGAGCCCCGCTCTGAGTGCAGTGCTTGTGCGGGGTGTGAAGTCTCATGGGCCCCACTTCCCCATTTACCCAACTAGCTTCTGAGTCCTCTTGGTCACTCTGAACAGCCTCCCTGATGTCACATGAAGACATGACACCTTCTGTATCTCTCCACTGTCACTCTGTTGGTCAACATTGTCATAATCTCTTCCAGACTTCTTAATTTCCTTATATATTTTTAAAACTTTTTATATTATTGTATTTTTATTTTTACAGACTTCAGAATTTATATCATCATCCCAACCTAGATGCCCTTCAGCAGATGAATGGATTAAGAAGCTGTGGTATATATATATACATATATAATGGAATACTACTCAACCATAAAGAAGAATAATATGGCATTTGCAGACAAATGAATGAAATTGGAGATTATCATGCTAAGTGAAATAAGCCAATCCACAAAAACAAAGTCTGAATGTTTTCCCTGATAAGTGGATAATGATATAAAATTTTCTTATATCTTAACATTATTATTTCCCCACCCCATATTCTCCTCACCCAAAGAATAATACGACTCTCTGAATGCACATAAGTCATATTTCCCAATTACAGCAGGGTTGAATCTAAAGTTTTCTTATCTTCCTCAGGGATCTCAGCCAAATATTTGAACTTTTAGACTCCAAAACTGAGATATTTATGCATCTTTTCTTTATCAAGTTAGCATGATTATTCACTTATTTCACTTAGCATGATAATCTCCAATTCCATTCATTTGTCTGCAAATGCCACATTATTCTTCTTTATGGCTGAGTAGTATTCCATTGTATATATATATACCACAGCTTCTTTATCCATTCATCTGCTGAAGGGCATCTAGGGTATGTCATTATATGAATAAAGAGCAGGCTAATACAGATTCCCAAGCTCTGGGTAAGCATCCAGAGGAGGGGAGCATCATTATCTTATTAGTTTAACACATGCTTTTTGGGATCTTGCTTGACTGGCCCTGGATGACCCTTGTCCCCATGGGGCACATATTCTAGTCTGGAGAGAAAGAAAATAAAAGAGAAAACAGAGATGAATAATCTAGGTAGTTGGAGAGACTCTCAAGTTTCATACAGGGAATTAAACGTAGTGATATGAAAGAGGGTGACCTGGAATGGAGACTACAGAGGATGAAGCAATCAGGGAAGAATTCCTTGAATTCACAAGTGAGCTGAGAGCTGAATAAAGAGAAGAAACCATGGGAATAATAAGAAGATTATTCCTGACAGATACAAGGGTCTTGAAATTAAATCAAACTGGCTTTGGCCTCAGAACCCAAACTGTATGGGGCATAGTGAGCAAGGTATGGAGGAAGGAAGAAGAGGAGAGTGACACAGACATCATTACCTCATGTACGTGTCTGACTACATGACCAAGCTGATCCTGCAATGTGTACAATCAGAAAAATGAGAGATTACACTCCATTTATGTATGATCTATCAAAATGTATAAATGCATTCTACTGCCATGTACAACTAATTAGGACAGATAAAAATTAATAAAAGAAAGGAACAAGACTAAGGGGCTAGATTGTCCATGACTGGGGAGCCATGACTAAATCACACGTATGCAAGAACAAAGGACCTAAATGATGCCTCCCTTAGAAACTCAATTCTAGAAAAGGTGAAGGATTCCAGTCTGAGATAGGGAAACTGAGGAGAGTTATTTTGTGAATCCATTGCCATTATGGTTAGCACCAATAGTAGAAAAATAATAATGAAAGAAAGTCTCAGTGAAAGCGGATGCAGGAGTCTATCTTCTTGAGTGCCAAAAGCATTGCCATTTGCTTTATTTGCAGTGCAAATGTATAACTTTATTTCAAGATAATGCCCTACTAAAAGATATGGTGGGACAAACCTCATTTGCACTAAAATATCCTACTGTTAGGGAATAATTGAGGAAAAGATAGACTTTGGGGTTGTTTGCACAGTTTGGGGATTAGGAGGCAATCCCCTGCATTCACATTAGCATACACATTTCCTATGTTTTTTCACTTCTCCTTGGGAGCAGAAGTTCTGGGCTGCATAGTAAACCTGTGTTTGACTGGTCTGAGTCTCTGCCAAATTGTTTTCTATAGTGGCTGCACCATTTCACCACTAGTCATGTATAGATGTTCCTTTTCTCGACTTCCTCATACACACTGGTATTTTCTGTGGTCTTTTTTTATTTAATTAAAGCCATCAGAGTGGTATGAAGTGGTACCTCACTGGGGTTTTTATTTACATTTCTTGATGATGACCTTGGGCATCTTTTCCTATGTTTCTTGGCTCTCAGAAAAGTGTCTATTCCTTTGCTCATTCTTAATATTGGGTTGTTATACACAATGGAATATTATTCAGTCATAAAGAAGAACAAGATTGTGACATTTGTAGGTAGATGGATGGAGTTGGAGAATACACTAAGAAATAAGACAATCCCAAAAAACCAAAGGTCGAATGTTTTCTCTGATAAGAGGATGGTGATACATAACGGGAGGTGGGGTAAGAGAAGAATGGAGGAACTTTGGATTCTGTAGAGGGAAATGAGGGGGAAAGGGGTGGGAGAAGGAAAGATAGTGGAGTGAGACAGACAGTATTACCCTGTATACAGGTATGATTACACGAATGGTGTGAATCTACATCGTGTACAATCCTAGAAATGAAAAGTTGTACCCCATTTGTGTACAATGAATCAAAATGCAGTCTATAAAAATAAAATTAAAAAAATATTGGGTTGTTTGTCTTTTTGTTGTTGAGTTGTGAGAGTTCTTTATATATTCTGAATGCCAAGTCTCAGGCTAATAGATACAGAAAGCAAGCAGTTTAGAGGTTACCAGGTGATGGGAGGCGTGGTGAATGGAGAATGACCACTTAGTAAGGATGATTATGGATTAGGAAACAGCTTTGAAACCGGAGAGAGCAGATGTTTGCCCAACATTGCGAACTTGCTAAATACCACCAAATTGTGCACTGTACAAAGTTAATTGTATGTTTGGTGAATTTCACCTCAATAGAAGTTGCATATAAAACTGAAATTACGCACAATAAGGGGGGCAGGGAAGAACAGAGTTACTTTAAATTAGGTAGAGGGGAGTGCAGGGAGGGGCAGGGGTATGGGGCAGGAAGGATAGTAGAGCGAAACGGACATCATTCCCTCATGTACATGTATGACTACATGACTGATGTGATCATGCAATAGGTATAATCAGAAAAATGAGAGATTGCACTCCATTTATGTCTGATCTATCAAATGTATAAATGCATTCTACTGCCATGGACAACTAATTAGAACAAAATTAAAAATTTTTAAAAACTGAAAATGGAAAGTTCTCAAAGATGAGAGGGTTAAATAGATGATCATTTATACACGTTGAGTCTTCTCACATGATGTTATCACTCCTTTTTATTATTTTATTATTTTATTTATCACTTAATTAGCCTTCAGGTAGGAAAATTTGTTGACCGCTTACAAAACACTGAGAAATTTTCCTCCACACCTGTATGCAACACAGATACGTGGACCTTCTCACTTTTCCACCTGCAGAACTTTTGTTCGTTCTTTAAGAGCTAGATCAAATCAGGCTGAAAAACAGTCCACAGGGAGCTTCCATTGGTTGTGATTGTCCTAAACTGCTCCGAACTGAATAAGTGGACTTCAGCTTTGCATCATGTCTAATAATCAGAATAATTGATGCTAGTTGGAGACAAAAAAAAAAACCTTGAGACGTCAGTAATTTGACTCAATCAATATTTTGACTCACTCTTTAAATCTGATGCAATTTTAAAAAAAGATGAATAAATGAATAGACTGAAGAATGGAAGGATATATAGACGATTGATCTGTGATAAAGCCAACTATAACGAGATGCTAATTATAGAAGCAAGGCGATGGTTGTAGAGGTATTAACTGCACACGTCTTCAACTTTCCTATACTTGAAAAATCAGCATAAAATGTGATTTTGGATCAAGGTCCCTCCGGTAACATGAGATATGGCTCCAGAGATACGGCTCAACCTAACCCAGGGGCAGAAAGTGCATCAGTGAGCTCTTGGAAATTGCTGAGTGCTAACTCTCCACAGAGAGCCAGTGATACATGTCCTCCATGAGGATCTGGAATATGAGCTCTGCAACCTGTTCCAAGACCTCTTTCCAAAATGCAGAAGCACAATCAAGCTGGCTTCCTAACGGGTCATCTTGATAACCTGTTGTTGGATGCCTCTGTTCCTTTCCAGGCTCAGCCATGTTCCCTAGACCATCCTGGGCTACCTGAGATACACCGAGGTGTGGCCATGTCTGTTTTCTCCTCTCCATGCTCCAGCGTGGTTACTCAGTGGAGAGTAAGTGCAGAGAAGATCATCCCCTCCATCCCTCCATATAACTCCATTCCTCTGAAAACCAGTTTATTGTTTGTTTTGAAAAAATGCATGATTTTCATTTCTAGCTTTATGAACTTGCCTAAGTGACTTCGCCTTGTTGAGTTTTGATTGTTTTAATCTGGTATTTATGTAAAATACCTGGATGTCAAAGTTTATGATATGTAAATTCAAGAAAACTAATTGGTTATAAAGAAATTCAGCCTAAGTCAGGTGTGGTGCAACCCGCCTGTAATCCCAGCAGCTCTGTGGGAGCTGAGGCAGGAAGAGCACAAGTTCAAAGCCAGCCTCAGCAACTTAGCCAAGAGGCTGAAAGCAACATTGCTGGTGGGGTTGCAAATTGGTGCAGCCTCTCTGGAAAGCAGTATGGAGATTCCTTAGAAAACTTAGAATGGAACCACCATTTGATCCAGTTATCCCACTCCTTGGCCTATACCCAAAGGATTTAAAATCAGCACACTCCAGTGATGCAGCCACATCAATGTTTATAGCAGCTCAATTCACTATAGCTAGATGGTAGAACCAACCTAGATGGCCTTCAATAGATGAATGGATAAAGAAACTGTGTTATATATACACCATGGAATATTATTCAGTCATAAAGAATAATACAATTATGACATTTTCAGGTAAATAGATGGAGCTGGAGAATATCATGCTAAGTGAAGTAAGCCAATCCCAAAAGCCAAAGGCTGAATGATTTCTCTGATAAGTGGTTGATGGACAGGGTAGGGAAGAAAAGACAATAGAATGAGAAAAGCATCATTAACCTTATGTGCATGTATGCATATGCAAATGGTATGATTCTACTGTGTGTACAACCAGAAAAACAGTAATTGTACTCCATTTGTTTACAATGAATCAAAATAAAATAAATAAAATAAAAGGGGATGGGGCCGGGCGTGGTGGCGCACGCCTGTAATCCAAGTGACTTGGGAGGCTGAGTCAGGAGGATCGTGAGTTCAAAGCCAGCCTCAGCAACTTAGTGAGGCCCTAAGCAACTCAGTGAGACCCTGTCTCTAAATAAAATACAAAATAGGGCTGGGGATCTGGCTCAGTGGCTGAGTGTCCCTGAGTTCATTCCCTGGTTCAAAAAAAAAAAAAAAAGGGCGGGGATGGGGATGTGGCTCAGTGGTTAAGCACCCCTGGATTCAATCCTTGGTACCAAAGAAAGAAAGAACGAATTCAGCCTAATTGGACAGGATGAACTGGACAAGGTGGTGATATCTGCAGATATGAAAATAAGGACATCAGACTGAGGAGTCTCTATTTGACCCAATTTGCATTAAAGAGCCAGGATGCAAGTCCTTTAACTTCATAGGATGTGCCGATTCCTGTGTCTGAAATAGATTGCACTGGGAGCTGGAAGGACAGCGTGGGTTGTCATATAAGACCAGCCTTGTGGTTCAGAGAGGTCTGTTTCAGGGCCACAGTGAGCACCACTGACATCCCTATGCTTCTGAAGATCTAGTCAGGGCTTTCACAAAAGTCCCCTGAGTAAAGGGTTGCTGGGCGGAGGCAGCTCTGCTCTGAATTCATTCATTCATTCTCCTAGAGCTTCCTAATGTGAGAGCGATTAGTTCCTTGCTCATGTTACTTCTCATCAGAGATGTATAGAAGGGTGCATGGAAGGATTGCACTGCCTTACTCCGTTTGGAGTTAGGCATAACTATGAATCTTCTTTGACCAATGAAATATAGCATAGTGAAATCTGTCACTTCAGGCAGAACCTCAGACTCTTGGTGTATGATGTGCCGTGCTCCCGGCTAGATCGGCCTACACACTGCCAACTCCAAGCCACAGAAGCAAATCCAGTGAAGACAAAGCACAGAACCACCAAACCCACTCTGCCTTCACACTCGCTGGGCTAAAAATATGTAATGTTGTAAGTGAATTGAGCACTTATGGATTTTTATGATTTTGAATTATTATGATGCTAAGTGTTTTTGACTAGTTAATGTAAATGTCCACAGACTTTATTACAATACACCCTCCCAAACATCCTTCTAACCTAACACACAAGCATGCACATTATTTTATGTTGGTATGAATATATGCTTTTATTTTGTTTATATGAATGCCATGAAATGATGCAATAACCAGCAATTATGAATGAAAGATGGGGTTCAGAATGCCAGGGGCATGGTCTCCTTTGGGGGGTAGGACCTATGCAGTTTTACCAGGGAATGGATGAAAACACTCCAGAGTAGAAAGTGTTCAGGGTCTAAGATCTGCTATCCATGGGTTCAGCATGCCTGGCTGGGGGGCCTGGGAAAGTTATTCCATCTGTCTGAGCTTCAGATTCCTCAACTGATCATGAAGGTGTCATTGGGAAACAGAGGTTAGGAGGATCCCCTTGGGACAGTCAGTGGGAGAAGGGTCAGCACTGAGTCTGATTCCAGAAAAATCATTCAAACCCCATCAGTGCAGCTCTTCTCATGGCTATTCACGAGTTAGCTCTCAGAGATGAGATCTGCTGCCTGGAGATTGGCAGCTCCTGAGGACAGGGACTGGGGTGCCTATTGTTGCCTCTGTGCTCAGCACAATCGCAGTACGAGGACCAGTGACAGCATTCAGTAAATATTTCCAATTGATTCATTGCTTTTTAAGATCCACGGAAGAGTTCGTCTCTGAGATGCATAATTGCATGTCAGTCTGACTGGCCACAGGGCTGGCGGATAAACATTATTCTGGTGTGTCTGAGGAATGCTTTGGGGATGAGAGTCACATTTGAATCAGTAAGGCAAGGAAAGCAGATTGCCCTCCCTAATGTGGGTGGGCCTCCTCCAATTTATTGAAGGATTGCATAGAAAAGAAAGGCTGATTGAGGAAGGATTCTCTCTTCCCGCACTTGAGCTGGACATGGGTCTTCTTCCTTTGGATTCAGACATGGACCAAATGTATACCATCACATGTCTGGGGTCTCAGGCCTTGGGGTGTGGACCAGAACTACAGCTACCCCACCAGCTCTCCAGAGTCTCTCTCAGCTTTCATACTACATGAACCAGCTCCTAATTCACACACACACACACACACACACCTCTGGTACCAGTTTAAAGTTTAAGGGTCCTGACTCTGAGTCCTGGCTTTCCTTCACTAGCTGTGTGATCTCTGGTTTTCTTAAGATGAGGATGTGGCTTATTTTAGCTCTACATGTTCCTCTGCATCTCTGTTCATTCATTCACTTGTTTATTTATCAACTATTAATTGGAAGTGTGCGCAAGTTAACTATTCCTTGCAAGATAGAGGCAAACATGTAGTATATCATCTACTTAATCTGGATAGATGAAAAATGTGAAAAGAAATTATAGTACCTTGCAACAAAGCCTGCTAGAAGGACATGGAACATGATGCCCTGTCCTGAGAGTGGCTGGGTCAGGGGTGACCACTTGCACTGAATAGAGTTGATTTGGGAAAGTCAAAGGAGAGGAATATCCGGATAATCCTTGCAGAGGTTTGGAATGATGACTGAGAGGAAGTGAAAGGACTTCCTTGCGCCAGGAATAGTGACAGAGATGGAATGCGACACAGAAGTAGCAAAGGCCAGCGGATCATTGGGGTTCTGCAGCCATATTAGGATTCTGCAATCTGCAGATCCCCATTTATCCTTGGTGTCGCCCATTACACCAGCCTTCTGAATTTTCTTATGCCCAAGAGATTTCAGGGATGTGAGCCCATCCATTACGAGAAGCCGGTGTCTTTGGTACCCTCTGTTTCCTCCCAAATGTCTCTGGCAGTTGCTGTGTCTGGGCTCAGGCCAGCTCTCCTGGCAAAAGACAGAAACACACTTCCATCTTTCCAGCCTGGGCTCAGATCATGCCTTCCTCCCTTCAGAGAGAACTGCTAGTGGAGACATCTAATTTTACAGATCATGGTTCTGGAGGGGGAAAAAATGTCACCCCAGAAGCGAGTGGGAAATCATTCACTTATGGAGAGATGGAAAAGTCAAGACAGATGGATCAGGACCCAGACTGGATTCCTGGGCAGCTACCTCAGAAAGCCAGGAAATCCAGAGCCTTCCCCTCCCCGGCCTGCCTCAAGGTTATGCAGATTTGGAAGTTGGCAAACACCCGTCCCGCCTGGGGGATCTTTCTCACCTCCAAGTTATTTCTCAAGCTGCTTCCTCTCCTCATTCCCCTGGATAACTCTTACATCCTCCAGCTGAAATGTCACTCCTCTGAGAGTCTTCCTGAACCCAAAGGTGGCACAGATGACGCTCCTCTGTGCTTCCAGAGCACATTTTAATAGGATGTTATCAAAATAATGATAATGCTAGTTGTAATTATTGTTTCTGTTTGTTTTCTGTTCATGCCTACCAATCCTAGATATTCATGATGGTAGGGTGAATATATATATATATGTTTTTGTTTTGTTTTGTTTTGGTTTGGTTTTTGGTTTTTTGCAAGCATCTAGCTTAGCATCTGGCAAATCAATAGTGCTTAATAATTTTCTGTTGAATGACTGGATGCATGAATAAATGAATATATTCTAGGGGCCTGAGGACTCCCCTGGCAAAGCCCTTCACCCTCAATCAGCCGTGCTTTTGTGTGTGTGTGATTCTGGGGATTGAACCCAGGTCCTCAGGCATGATCACCCTCTCTTTTAAAGGCTCCAATGCTTACAATAATCAAATGTCAGGAAGAGAAGACACCCTATAATGATAAGCCAGAGACTCCCAGGTTTGGTGGACGGGATTGCTTCCTTCCCAAAGAAGAACCTATCTGACTATATAAGGAGGAGAGGGCCGAGGGAGAATGTAGAGTTTAAAAGAGCACAGGTCAAGCCAGGTAAAGTGGTGCACACCTGTAATCCCAGCAACTCAGGAGGCTGAGGCAGGAGGATGGCAAGTTTGAGGCCAGCCTCAGCCACTCAGTGAGGCCTTCAGCAACTTAGCAAGAACTCATCTCAAAATAAAAAAAATAAAAAGGACTGGGGATGTGGCTCAGTGATTAAGCAGCCCTGAGTTCTATCCCTGTCCAAGAAAACAAAAAACAAAACAAACAAACAACAAACAAAAACCATAGGCCATGCTATGTGGAATGGGAAAAGGAAAAAGAGGGGGGTGGAGTTTCAGGGTTTCCACAGGAAGTGTATATAACCTGCTGCTTGCTGGAGTCTAAGAGATGAGAAATTCTGATGCTGCTTCACCTTCTAACCTTCCATCGGGTCTTGACATCTTAATACAGCACTGCCAGGTGAACTGCCAACCGTCTCGGTGACCTCCTTTCCTGATGGAGTCTCCCTGCAAACGAGGCAACTCCTCGGTTAGACCAGGGTTTTCCAGCGTCACCAGCAGCCATGGGCTAGAGAACAGGTGCTTGTGGGGATGCTGCTGTGCCCCCCGCTGGTTGTTCAGCAACACACCTCACCTGCACTCTCTCCACCCCTTCCCCAAGTTGTGACCACTGAGACTGTCTTCAAACATTGTCCGGTCACCCTGGGGAGGAGCATGATTGCTCTCAGTTAAGAATCACTAGCTGAGAACCATCCTATCAAGAGAATGGGGACAGCATGACAGCGTCCCTCTCCTGATTTTGCTCACCTCTAATCTATTTTCTTTAAGTAGAGAAAGAAAGAAAAACACCATACCATTTTGATTTGGGGGCAGGGGATCATTTCTCCCCGATTCCTCCAGAATATTTTGTTTAGGTGGCGATGACTTTGCCAATAAGACTTAGTGAGAGCCATCTCTGAAACATTCAGGAACAGACCCCTCTTTCTGCAGGAGACAGCAATAAATCTGGAGTTATAGGGACATATTGCCAAAGTTCAGCCACAATGGGTCGGAGGCAGAGAAAAACTGAGCCAATATCAGATGCCTGAAGACTTTGTCTGAGGCTTTAAACTGAGCCGAAATTTGAGTTATTCATATGCTTTTTAGTTACATGAACAAAGAAAGTCCCTTTTGTCCACAATTTGGTTTGAATCTCTATCTGTTGCAACTGGAAAAAGACATGATTTTTGTTCACAGATATTTTTCAACTCCTAGTTTGTCCTCAAAGCAACCTGAGAATTTTCTCTCTTTTTCACAATTCAACTTTGCTGGTTTCTAAAGGTATTGAAACACATGCATTTGCCAAGGTTCACACTCCCTGACCCCTGGGCTTCCATTCCGTGGGTCTCCATTTTCCATAATTCTCCCTGAAAGATCTTTGTAAAGCTCAGAGCTGTCTGCTCCTCTTTTCTGTTTAATATTTTTTGATAGCTCCGATTACCTACAAGATAGGTCCTCTCTCTGCAGGTTGGGGCTCAGGAACTTCACAATCTGGCCTCTGATGACAACTGATTGTAAACCCTTTCCTAGGATCCTACTGACAGGGCAGGTACAATCAAGCTGACAGTGAGTGAGTGTTGAGGGGATGAATAGACCCGAGGATCAGACTCTCCTCCTCTGTGTGAGGAAGTTACTTCTCTCCAGACAGGTCGCCAGATTCTTCTCTTTGCAGAATGCAGTTTCCCTAGTGTGATGATGAACAGAAGCTGAGCTAGCTGCATCTGCCCCAAATCCTGCCTCCATCAGACTAAAGGAGGACTCTCCCCATAAAGATCATCTACGTCCAGCCCAGGATGCAAACAGATCTAAGGACCCTGAGGAGCCAGCCATCGCTTCTAGACCCCAAAACATCCTATGACAATCTCACCTATAGAATTTACCACCCGGCACTCCATTATTCGATCACCGCTTTGATTCAGGCATGAGATTTGCCCTCCTCTATGGAAAAGTATAGCCAATATTCTTTTCTGTTTACCGCCTCTCAGCATCTGGAACAATACAGTCCAACGGAACCATTCGTGCGACTGAAGGAAAGAATAACCAAAGGATTAAAGAATGCAATTTGGAAATCATAAAGAACATGAACTTCAGATGCAATCACACTCAGATTCAAATCCTCACTGCATCGGTTCTCGTTGTGTTACTATAAATGAGTTTCTTATCTTCTCAGATTCTATTTCTCAACTTATAAAATGGTAATGGGTATGTACAGTTCTGTTATGAAGATGAAAATCGGAATAAATATGCGTATCTATACACATATGTGTGGGTGTATATCTATAGATACACTCAAAATGTGTCTAAATATGTTTATATAGAGTTGTAAGCACAGAACAAGGTGTATATATGCTTGATTTTTAAAAATCACGGTACTGAGCATTATATTAGCTCTTTGCACAATGTTTCTCATTTAAGTCTCATCCTTCTTACCCACTCTGACAGAGGTGAGGCTCTGATTTCCCTTTTACAGAAGAAAAAAACGTTAAGAGAGCTTCAAAATGCAAAGGTCACAAGGAAGCTCAAATTTCCTCGTCTAGCAGGAGGAAAAGGCAGAATACAGGGTAGGAAGCCGGAGCTGAAGGCTCCATTCCAACCACCAGGACTTCCTGCCTCTGTAAGTGGACAAGCTGCTTCTAGGACGATCATTTATGTTGTAATAATTATGTACTTACCTTAATGCATTTTGGGGAAAAAAATGTCTGTATATAAGACCAATCTGTTGAAACTGGATGCATGACTCTTGAGCTCACTAGAACACTAAGAGAGGCATAAGTCAGAGGGTGGAAAAGGTTATCCAGATTGAGGGGGGAAGCTAAGTATGTTGTGGTAGTTGAGTTGAGGGATTAAGAGGCAGGTTCCAACCCTGTGACCTTGGACTAGTGACTTAAAAGATTCATGCCACTAGTTTCCTAATTTGCAAATTAGGGAAAGCAGCTGGGACCGCACGGGATGGTGGTGAAGAAGAGTGAGCGCATACCTTGGTAATGCTCTAGCGCTCCACATGCAGCGGTACGGTTGTCATAGTCCACGGCATAGCTAGGACGTAGGTGACGTCACATCACTTAACGGTATGTAAGAAATAACTGAAGTGTGGGAGCCACGAAGCTGCATCCTCCCACCACTCATGATGATCAAAAATAGTACGAACTGAGCAAGCATGAAATCCGCTTGTGCCCAGGGCACACGAAGCATCGGCACCCCAGTATTAAAGAAAGCTTGCCGATGCTGAGAGCGTGCCTTCTGGCAGGGAGAGGCATGCACAGATCCCTGGTCCTGGGTGTCTCACGGTTCCCAGCCTGCGGGAGAGCTGACTGATCTCTGTCCCAGTTTCTCATGGCTTCATTTCTGGTCCATGACAGCCTGTGAGCTGTGGCCAGACAGACAGGAGGTCCCGTCCTGCCATGGCCAGCTCTGTGAGCTCTTGAGCTGCTGCTCACCTCACCACCACCTCTGGAGCAGAGCATTGCACCTACTTCACTGGACCTAAACAATACCTAAAAGAACCAAGACAAAACCGAGTATGTGTTAGTAAACTCTCAGTGACTCTTATTTGTTATAGTTATTGAGGTTCTTATTATCGTCATTGTCATTAGGATTTGGAGATAGATTGGAATGTGACATTTAAAAGAGGTCCATTCTCAATAGAATCCAGAGAAATCATAAATAAAACGTGTGACTGACCCCACACATGCATGTATGTTTATGTGTGTGGGTACACCCATGCTGCATGTATGTACTGAAATCTATTTTATATATATCATATATAAGCTTAATCTGTAGCCGTACCAGACTCTTAATTTCAATGGAAATGGGCACTCTAATTTTAGAAGGTAAATATTTTTAAAATGTCGGGGTGATGGGGGTAAGAATAATAACAGAATGTGTGACAGATACCATTGCCCTGTGTACATGCATGAATGCACAGATGGTGTGACTCTACTTTGTGTACAACCAGAGAAACAATAGCTGTACTCCATTTGTGTTCAATGAATCAAAATTAAATAAATTTAAAAAAACATTTTTTAAATGATGCAAAATAGACACACATATATGCATATAAAATATACATAGGCTATTCACATGTCTGTCCATGTCCTTACCTGATTAATTCCAGATCTCAAAAGAAAATTCTGGTAATAATTCAAGAAAACACAAAATAATCCCTGTGCTCACAGATGATCACCATGTGGTCTGTACAAACTAAATGCTGGTTTGCAAATTCCCTTCATTCAGGGCATTATTTAGGAGATTATTATCATAAATGAGATACAGTAAAAAGAACATTTTAAATAATAAATATGTGAAGTTCAGAAATATTTTAAATGTTTCCAATAATGTTAAATATCAAAAATTATAACATCCTGTCTGTACGGACATGCCGTGATCAGTCACCTCTGCTCATGGACCAGGCTGGATACAAGAGCCCCAAGGTGGACGTGGCTGGGGTGGGGGGTTACAGTGCTGCCCATCAAGAGTCGTGTGGGTTATGTTGTTTTTTCAGTCAACACAAAGCAAATCAAAGTGGGATGATGCAGCTGAGATTTTCAGTTGCGTGTACAAATGAACTTGGGGATTTTAACCAGAGGAGAGCATACAGAGGATCCTAGGTGACTCTGACTCTCCAGAGAACCAGAGAAACTATGTTGGAGTCACCTCAGTGTTTGCTCCTGTGGCATCTTCCTGGACATCCTCCAATGGTGAGTGCGACTTGCAACCCTGCAGCCAACAGCCAAGTGAGTAGAGGAAGCAACTCCCAGGGGAGAAGGCAGCTCTGCCTCCTAGGATGGAGTCCCCAAGGCAGGAAGCTAGTTCCCTTAGGGAGTCTCCAAACTGTGCCCTTATGTTTTAGTCAGCTTGTCACCACTGTGACCAAAAGACCTGATAAGAACAACTTACAGGAAGACACGTTTACTTTGGCTCATGGTTTCAGAGATTCAGCCCATGGTCAGCTGGCTCCATAGCTCTGGGCCTGAGAGGAGGCAGAACATCATGGCGGAGGGGCATGGCAGAGGGAAGCGGCCCAGGATGTGGCAACCAGGAAGCAGAGAGAGGAACAAAACGTGACCAGGAACAAAATAGGAACCCCAAAGTCACACCCTGCCTGCCTATGGTTCCCAAGAAGTTAATCCATATCAGTGGATTAATCCACTGATGAAGTTACACCTCTTATGATCTGATCGTTCTGCCTCGGAACATTCTTGCATCGTCTCATGCAGGAGCCTTCGGGGGACCCCTCCGAGCTCAACGGTGCCACCTTAGTGGTAGCCACAGTAGTGGTTATGGCAGTCACGGTGATAGACAGCAGCAGTGGCGATGGCGGTAGCAGCAGTTAATCCTGGTGGTCGCAGCTGTGATGGTAGCAGTCGCTACTGGACAAGGTCGCAGAGGATCAGCGGCAACCATGGCCAGAGGTGTGAGAGCAGCAGCAATTCTCCCAGCGATACCGAGAGCCAGCACCCATGCAGCACCAGCCTTTTGTACCCTGCCATCCATTCATCCTCTCCATGAGCCCAGGTAGGACTTCCTGTCTCTTGCCTTTCACTCTGGCGTCAACGGTGCCTAGAACGGGGCCTGCAGCAGTGAGCAGGCCTAGTACCTCTTCCTGAAGGAGTGAACCATCCAGTGAGATGGGACTACTGTCACCCTTATTTTAGGGATGAGGGGACCAAGGCTCAGAGACAAGCTCATGTAGCTCAAGGAACTAACCAGGACCCAGGATGTGGGCATCCAGATATCATGTGCTCGATCACTGGATTTATATGTAAAAGCAACAAATAAGGCTGGGGTTGTGGCTCAGTGCTTGAGCTTGCCGGGCACGCATGAGGACCTGGGTTCCAACCCAGCACTGCCACGACCAAAATAAAGTAGAATCGAATCAAATAGAATAGAATAGAATAGGATAAAATAGAATAGAATAGAATAAATAGAATAAAATAAAATAGAATAAAATAAAGGAGAACAAAATAAAGTAGAATAAAATAAAATAAACAAATGACTACGCACCCCTGACACGTACACACTCATATATATATATATATACATGATCCAAAAAAAATAAACACATACCAGGAAGTGTCCTCACTGGGGGCCGCCATCTGAGATTTCCATCTACATTGATGAAAATAAAATTCAAATTTGGCTGCTTCAATGGCCCCAACTGGAAGGGCCATGTCAGGCAGAGGGCAGACCTGGAAGGCAGAAGCAGATCTGGTTGCTCAGCCACCGTGCGTCCCCCTCTGGTGGGCTGTCATCAGGGCTGCCAAAATACGACCTGCCTTAGGGTCTGCACCACCCCCAAACTGCTTTGAAGGAAAAACATCGCTCACTTTTTCCCAAGGCCCAGAGTGTACTGGAAAGCGAGCATGGTAGACAGCAAACCAGAAAATCCTGACATTGTGTTTCATGACATGCAAAACGCTTGCAGGTGTGTTACTGCACTTAATTCCCAGGAAAAAAGGATGGCTATACCCTTTTCGCCACTTTTCAGATGAGAAAAGAGAAGCCAAGTGATCATGAATTACTGATTCAAGATTATACAAACAAATAATAGACCTGAACTTGAACTTGGAAGTTCTACTTCCAATCACCCCATTGCAGATCTGATGGGAATGACAAGTCACCTTTTTCTCTCCTCTCTTCTCACCTCATCCTCCCTCCCTTCCCTTTCTCTCATGAAGCCATTGAAGCCCAACTGATGACCCCTTGCGATTACCTCCATGTGGAAGGGCCTCAGAACCAGCTGATCTAGCTTTGCGGTAGGTCTTGCCTTCCTCTGTGTTAAATAATGAGGTTTGACCTGTGTTTGGGGATTCCTGATGCTCTTGTGACCATAGGAATATCATCAGAGGCCCAGAGATGCTGTCTCAGGGTGATCAGGAATCATCCAGAGATCTAGTTGGAGACAGGAGATCCACATTCTGTTCCCTACTGCAGCCCTAAGTGGTCATTCTAGAACGTCAGCACTTGGAAAATGGATCTGCAGAGTCAGGTCCTGGGGTATGAGTCATGAGTCAAGGCAGTGAACCCATCAGTGAATCAGAAAATCAGGGAAGGATGGGATGGAGATCAGAAGCTGCAAGTGACTAAGGGAAGGCAATCTGGGTGAATTATAAGAGTGCTTTATTAGTCAGGGCAAGGCCAAGTGGCTATAACAAAGAGGCCACAGCTGGGTGCTGTGTCTCATGCCTGTAATCCCAGCCACTCAAGAGGCTGAGGCAGGAGGATCACAAGTTTAAGGCCGGCCTCAGCAACTTAGCAAGGTCCTAAGCAACTTAGTAAGGCCCTCCCTCAAAATAAAACTTAAAAAGGGCTGGGGATGTGGATCAGTGGGTAAGTGCTTCTGGGTTCAATCCCCAGTACTGAAAATAAAACAGATCACAAAATAAAGTTATTTATTTTTTTTGTTTTGTTTTGTTTTCCTTAAAAACAGTGCAGGGGTAGGGAGATCAAGCAGTTGACTTTACCACCCTCAACACTAGGCTTCCATTTGACGTTGGACCGAGCTGTCTGCTTTCTTCCAGAGACGTCCCTGAGTCTAGCATCGGCTAGTTTACATCGCGTGACCCTGCACTGCTGCAAGGGAGGCTGGGAAAGCCCTGCAGCTAAAAGGGAAGACCAGGGAGACCAGACGGGTAGTGGGAGCAACTAGCCATCTGTGAAGGAGAAGAGGCATTGCCCAAAGTGGGATTGAGGGGGCCCACGTTCAGGGTCTGTTTACTGGGGCCAGGGCTGAGAATCCAGGCTCTCAGAGCACCTGAGGCTGGTGCCCCTGGGTCAGGAGTTCCCCTGAACACAAGAGAGGATACATAGCGCCTCCTGGTGTCGCAACAGAAGCCTCTCCTCAGGAAACCTGGGTTCTGGTCCCGGTTCCATCACTTAAGGCTCCCAAATTTGGACCCAGCTGTGATGAATGATACTCATCATGACTGTGGTCATTGCTATTGTCTTGATCTGCAACTTGTCCCCTTTCCCTGGTTGTCCCGGTGTTTCCTCTAGGAATTATTCCCACTTTATTTTCAAGACATGCTCCAGAAATCTCTGGCTCAGGTCTGGGCATGTGTTTTGGGTCTGGCTCATTAGAGCCTTTCTCCAGCATAGTGATCGGTTCAGGAAAGGGCTCAGGCTGGAGACAGGAGGCTAAGAGAGTGGATCTTGAGAACTTGGATGGAGCTGGTCTCATTCTGCCAGGGCTACTGAGAGGATAAAATGCAAACTCCTGGTCATGAGTGTCCATTTTGGCCACTGCAGGGGAGAACCCGCCTGAGGATCAAGCATGGCTGAGCATGAAGAGAGATCGTTACTACTCAGAGCTCCTGGATGCAACCATGTCGAAGCTCTCCATGCTGGGATTAGCTTCATGTGTAAAGAATCCCTGCTTTGTCTTTTGCCAGTAGGATTAAGAATCTGAAGTGAGAACAATCCTAGCACATCCCAGTCCATCTTTCTTGCTTTTTCTTCTATACTGTGGCTCTCAAATATCTAAGGAACATTGCAATCAATCAATCAATCAATATTTTCTTAAAAAGTTTAATTCGGCCTTGGATTTTGGTCTCAGTTCTACCCTTTACGGACCCCCAATTTGGACCCAGACGTAGCAGATATTTATATTGTTGCTGCCTTCTTAATGTGCATCTTACTCCCTTTCTCAGGTAGCCCTGACTTTTCCTCTGGGAACTCTTCAGGTTTTATTTTCCATCTGAGAAGAGGCTACCAATCTTTCTGGGTTTCTAACAGGAAATCTTCCCAGGAGTTTTTAATAGGCAGTTATATTTGGAAACCACAAATTACTGCCTGGCTGCCTACCAGCGTGATATTTTGCTGGGTGACTTGGGAAAATTGCTGACCACTCTGGGTCCCTTTGTCCCTACCTCCCACAGAAAGAGGAAGGGTCTGATGTTTTTTGAGTGGACTTCCTGCCTCAAGAGTCGGCCATACTTAGTTCCTTTGTCAGGGTCCCTTCCTCCCTACGTCCCATCCATGCACAAATGCTCAAGTGCACACACACACACATGCACACACGCTCCCACTGTGAAGAGGCGCAGCCAGGAAGCACACCTCTGAGGCTCTGGCCCACTTTGCACAGCATCCTCTCACCTGCTCTGCTGGCCCTGACAGGTGTAGGCTGAGGACGATACAGGCCCTGTTTGAAGACTGGTGATAAGAGAAGCCGGGAGACAGCCTGAGGAGAAGAAACAGAAATATTGATCTCAGGAGCTGACAGGCTTCACTGAAGGATCCGGGGGTAGAAGAGGGGGAGCCAGGCTGGAAAGTTTACCCATCGCCTGTGCAGAATTCAGCTGCGGCAGAAATCTTGATGAAAACATCATTTGTGCTCTCCGCATCCCAGAATCCTCCACGCCCCATCCTGTTTCTGACACTGGCAACCCTTGAAGTTGGAAGGCCTCGCTGTTCCGGGAGCATGCAAGTGTTCTTTCATGTCTCCATGCCCTCGTCCCACTGGCTCTGCTTCCGGTCCCCTTCTGAGCCTCCTGAATGACTACCCCTCTGTCTTTCAAGACCCAGGTCAAGCAGACTTTGTCTGTGAACCTGGCTGGATGGCCCCAGGCAGAGTTGTCAGCCTGCTCCTCCTCTGGGCTTCAAAGGCCTGGTCTGGCTCTAGTGACTTCTGTATGCTTTGTTATTATTATTTGTTCACACATCTCCCCCACCAAGAAAGGTCAGTTCTGGAGGCCCAGGAAGAAGTCGGTGCTCAGTCATTTCTTACTAAATGAGCAAAAGAATTGAATTCAGGTGAAGTAAATAGGAGGCACTCTGGATCTGAGCCAGGGGGTTGTAGACCTCAGAAGTGTTCCTGCAAATCTGTTAAAAAGGTGCTGCTGCCTGAATACCTAGACATCGCAAAACAAGATTAACTCTTCAAATAGCCATCATCTAAAGTATTCTCTAGAACGATGCTTATGGTTTGAATTCTTGTCAGAGGTATCTGGAGCCTAGTTGAAACTGATTACTGTCTCCTACCCCAGAAATTCTAATGTAATAGACCGGGGGAGGGTCTGAGAATAGGCATTTCTAGAACATTCTCAGACGTTGCTGTTGCTGCTGGTCTTGGGAGTTTTGATGGAGCTGTTATTTTGCCAGGGCTTCTAAGAAGATAGAATGCAAACTCGTAGTCATTAGTGTCTATTTTTGCCACTGCAAGGGAGAGCCCTTGAGAACTGTTGCATTGAATTTTATCACTCAAGTCTACAGTCTTTTAAATGGGTAGGGTTGTTGCCTCTACCAAATCCTGCAGCATTGACTATTTGAATCCCTCCACTGGCTCTAACTGTGCTGCATTACGTCATCCAGGGAAGCCAGGAGCACTGGACCCAGTGGGCGTGAAAATCTGCTACAAGAGGCTAGAACTAGTACTTCGGAAATGTAGAGAGCTGAGTAGGTAGAAGATCAAAATGAGCAAAAAGGGAACTTGAGAAAGGGGCGTGAGTGGAAAATTAAGACTTTCATTCGAATTACAGCAAGAATCACTGAACCCTTCCAACATTCCTGACCTAGCTGTTCTCACCCATGGGCACCCCATAGAATCACCCAGCAAAGCTTCTCAAACAGGCCAGTGCTCCAGCCCCACTCCATACCAGCAGTATCAGACTCACAGGGCCCAGGACACCGCTATCAGGTTCAGAAGTGCCCCAGGTGCTTCCTCAAGGAATCCAGGAATGAAATATCTGCTAGGATCCCTCTTTTTCCCAGAGCCTCCAAATGTTGACCCTTGACCTTGGATGTTGGTTGGCTGCATGACTTAGCTGCACCTGTTCTACCCCGCCGTTTGCTCGCCAGGGGCCGGTGATGGGGAGATCCAAGTCTGGAAAGGGTGACCCCTCCCTGCGTAGGCTGTCTTGCTTCACATGTGCATTCTTGCTGGGAACCAGAAAAAGGCAATCCCCTTCGCCCCTTGTCAAAGCCAGTCAGGCCAACCCTTCCCTTTGACGCATGCTACCCTTCAGCCTACTATACCTCCAAAATAAAACTTGCTGCATTCTAAATCTATGTGCTTACTTACAAAAGCATCTGTCTCTCTCTCTACTAGAATGCAGACTCCACAAGGGCTGACCTTCTCTGTTTTACTGACCACTGTCTTGGGCTGCTTGGGCTGCCCACAGACTGGGTGGCTTAAACAACAGAGCCTTATTTATTTATTTATTTATTTATTTATTTTCATGACTCTGGAGACTGGATGAACACCTGGGATTCGGTTGCCAGCTCGGTGGTGTTCTGATGAGGCTGTCTTCTGGGCTTGGAGATGGCTGCCATCTTCCTATCCTACTTACCTGACTTCGTTTTTGTGTGTATGTGGAGAAAGAGAGAGAGCACTCCGGTGTCTCTTCTTTGAAGGACGTAATCCCACACACCTGCAATACCACCTTCATGACCTGATTGGTTCCCCAAACCCCCATCTCCAAACACCATTGGGCATCAGGGCTCCAACCCATGAATTTTATGGAAATACATTCATTCCATATTAACCACCCATCCCCAGTACACAGCACAGTACCCAGAATGCTGCGGGACCCAATACCTATCTCTTAAATGAATTAATTCAGTAATCCAAAAACTGATCTGCATCATATAGAGTCTGGTGGGCAACCTGGGTCTCTATTCATGTTGAGAAAATTAAAACTTGAAGCTAACATGTTATTTCTTCCTCCTTCATATTTCCGTCATAAGGAGTACAGCTCAGGCTTCTCCACACTGAGTGCCCACGAGTGGCCAGGGTGAATATTATCCTACCCTTACCCTCTGCAGCCTGTTTTCCAGAGTGTTTCATCTTGTGAGTGCATCCTTGCCACCCACACAATGATTTTGAAGAGGAGGAGGAGGAGGAGGTTTTGAAAGGTTTGTTTATTTCAGATCCATTTGATAAGCATGAAAGAAAGAAAAAAAAATTATATATACATATACAAAAGAAGGGAGAAGTGTGTAGGCATGTTTATGAATTTTCATATTAAATGTATAAGAAAGAGGTCGTAAGAAAGGGGAGTTCAAATAAGTGGAAGAATCAATTACTTAACACCTAGTTCATTGTAGGGACTCAAAGGGTCATTGAAGGAATGAGTGAATGGATGGGGAAGGAAATGCAGATGAAGCAATAGATCTTTGCAATGGCCTAAATAGGGATGAGTAAGGTCCCATCTGAGAGAACAAGGGAGAGAACAAGGGAAAAAAGGGAGAGAGAGGGTCAGTTCTAGGTCCTTGTCCATCATTAAGCTGGCCACTGCCCTGGACCCATTTGTTTCCATTCGGGCCTGCCCCATGTCAGCCCCTCCTCACCTGAAGATAAACATTAGCCTCAATCCACCAGCAAGTAGCTCTGGAACAATTCTTCCTACTCAGAGTATGGCAATGAATGACCCCAAAACTCCTCCCATCCCAAGGCCCCTTTGACATGTGACTGCCAATCTTCCCTTTAAGAGGTGGGATATATTTCTCCATCCTTGAATGTAGATTAGTCACCATGACTTGCTTTGGGCAAAGGGATATTAGCAAATGTGATTTAGATAACCACTTAAATACTTGGGCCTAGTGGTTTACTCTCTCCTTCTGCTCAAGAGCACCGTGTGAAGGAGCCCAAGCTAGCCTGCTGGATGATTGCAGTCACGCGGCCCAGTTCCTCCATTGCACAAGCTTCCAGCCTGCCAACCATGTCGGCTGTGAGTGAGTCTGCTCCAGATCATCCAGTTGGCCTGCCAGTTACCCTAAGATGCATGGGAGGATCTAGCAGAGATGTGTCCTACTAGCCTAGATCATGAAAAGTGTACAGCCATCCTGTAGATTTGTAAAATAAAATAGTTGTCACTTAAACCACTAATGTAAAATTCTTTGTTACACAGCAAAAGCTGACTGATACATCATATTAGACCTGGGAGCCTTCTTGTGATGGATAACAGATCATGGATTTTAGCCTGTTCAAATTAGTTTTCTACTTTTGAGTAACACTGTCATGAATTTAGAGGTTGAAGACAACACACATGTATTATCTTACAGTTCTATGAGTCAGGGGTGGCTTACCTCAGGTCCCTGCTCAGGGTCTAATAAGGTCTCAGACAAGGTCAGTTGGGGATATAGTCCTGGAACATCTGCCTTTGTTGAAATATTGTAATTCCTTAGGACTATAAAAATGAGGCCTACTGTTTATTGCTGGTGGCTGTCCTCAGCTCTCAGACACCAACCTCAATTCCTGGACAGCAGGATCTCTTCTCCCAGGAATCTCACAGCATGTCCATTTGCTTATTTGGAGCCAACAGAGGACAAGAGCAAGAAGAGCAGGGTCACTGCAGCACGAAATCACGAACACAACTGTGAGCCCTGCCATCCCTGCTACCTTCCATTGGTTTGAAGCCAGTCACTGATCCCACTCACCCTGGATGGAAGGGACCAACCAAATACAGGAACACCGGGAGGCAGGGAGCATTGAGAGCCGTTCTGGAAACTTCCTACTACATTAACTTTAACTTACTGGCCTGCGCGGGGCTTCTGCCTCATTTACTCCTCAGTGAACAAACATTTACCGAGTCCCTTCTGCGAGGCGGGCACTGGGGATACGGCAGTAAACCCAGCTGCAGAGAAGGGGGGATGGTGATAATTAATGGTCTGCATGTCATTGCGAGGACCTTGGCTTTTATTCTGAGTGGGACGAGGAGCCATTGGAGAATTGCGAATAAAGGAGAAGCAGGATCACACCAATGTTTCAAAACTACCACCATGGCTGCTGTTTGGTAAGACAGGGGCAAGAGCTAGGAGTTAGCCAGAGACTAGGGAAGGATGACCCTGGGGCTGGCGGGAGGGTTGGAGGGAAGAGGGGAGGGCTCCCTTATTTCTCAACTGGGGACTTCAGCTTCTCCTGTTTGGCCAGGAGAATGGACACTGTACTTCACTTCTTTCCAACTCTTTCTTTCAGGGAGACTAAACTCTTCCATGGGATTCTGCTTTGTCTTCCCCTCCAGCCTTTGCACCTGGTGATTTCTACCTGTTCTCCAGCAAAGACGCACTTCAGCGTAGCTGTCAAAGTTCTCAGTCTTTGTGTCAAAAACATCTGGGATGAAATGACAGGTTCCTAGCTACCTGCGTCTTATGCTCCCCTCTATACGATGGGGGTCATAATGTCCCAGGTTTATCTATGGACCAAGTAAAATAAATCAATCAAATAACCCCTGGCACAGAATTGGTCCCTGCTCCCTTTCCGTACAATGCCTGCCTGATCTTGCCCTAGCCTTGAACATTTTTGCATCCTGTTGACAGCTGGTCCTCAATTCGGCTGCGATGACGGGAGCCTGAGCTAACAGAAGGAATGCAGTTGCGGTGTGGACACTTTTGAAACACGTTGGCAGCTTCTCCAGGAGGAGATGGCCATTCCCCGCCCCCGCCGCTGCCTTCCCAGGGGCACAGATTGCGGATCCAGCTGCAGCCTGACAGAGCTGCCACTCAGCCAGAGCCCGTGTGATGGCAGTGTCGCAGAGAGGTCAGGAGGGGACAAGAAAAATTACACAAAGTGAAAAACAGAGTAAAGGCTTCTCCTGTCATTGACCCTGGCTGGTGCCACAGCACCCGTGGATATAAATGTCCCCATGGGTGCCCATGTTCCTGACCAAAGTGCTGAGGAAGGAAAGTCTCCACACAGACGGGGTCAACATTGAATTTACATGAACTGCACGTGACCAAACGTTTCTGCATGCACCTGCCGCTTGACTGGCTGCCTGGATTGCAAAAAGCATAGAAAGATAAAGAAAAAAAATGAGAAGTCCAGTTACCAATGGGAGCATGCATTGAGCTTCTCCTCGGGCCGTCACTGCGCTGGCCAACTTGTGATAGGAAAATGAGGATGTGGTAAGAGCAGGTCTAATCACTATCATCACTGGGATGGTAAAGGAAAGGGCAGTTAAAGGTGTCCCATCAATTGCTTGGGGACACTTATTAGGAAGTAGAGGACTACTAAATTAAACTGTCAGAGATTTGAGCTGTCAGAGGAAGACCACAGTAGATAAAAACATCAGGCAGGAAAGAGTTAATTAGGAAAGGTTTTGGCTTCCACCTATTTGCTGCTGGTGCCAGTCAAATCTATATTTTGACTAATGAGGTTAATTGGGCTCATTAGGATTATAAAGAAAGGAGACATGGGATTTGATGGTAGGAATTGCAGGGAGTAGAGGGAGCAGTAATGTCCTAGGCGTGGTGATCTCGTGATTACAAATGAGGGCAGGTTAACACCAATATCCAAGGGACCCAATATCCAACATTAAGCCCTGCTTCGTATTTAGCAACTCTGTCGTCTCCCATGGCTTGTCCACTGAACTCAGGCATCGACTCGGTATCTCCGAGGAATTCAGGAGTAAAAATGCCCATGTTCCCGTGCTGTAGCTACCTCAATGACATTGATATGCTCTCCTCAATGCCATAGATGAAAGCATCAACGTTGCAAGAACTGTTTCCTCATCTTTCTAAAAGCGTCCATCCTCAAGTGAGCAAGGCAACATTGAGTTCCTTTCCACTTTATCAAGAACTCTGCCCCAGTTCTAGGCTTGATTTCTGTTTCCTTGGCCAAAAAAACAGTCCTACCTGTGTCCCATGTTTTAGAAAAGCTTTCAGCTTTTAGGCACACTTCTTCCCATGTGTGAGGTCATGCTATGCCTTTGATTGTCCCTTAAAAACAGAAGCCTACTTCCCAGCCTCTACGTGAATCACCCTTAGGCATACCGATCCATCCAGAGTATTGGAAAGTACGATGAGAAAGAGTTTAAAGGTACTGATCCATGGCATCTGAGTTTCACTTCCAGCCCCGGCAGAATTCTCATTAGGCAATCACTCCTCCAGAATGGATAGGAAGACCATTCAGAGTTCCTCTGCACCTCTGGGGGCTCATTGATCTCTGGAGTGAAGTTCTTCCATCTCTTATTGTTCTGTGTCTACAGGGAGTCTGTCTGAATCCACTCCATGGCTCCCTGCCTCTCAGTTTCTTTTATTACTAGACATCCCTCTGAGGATATCTAGACTTCTCCATTATCTTCTGGGTCTTCATCATTATGGGAATTTCCCGGGAGAAATAGCCTAACTGAGTCCTTTGATTACTCTCCAGTTCAGTCAGTTAGACACCATGCAAGAGAGCATGTCCATATGGGGTAGGATTCCCTCATTGGGCCACATCACGGACTGTCAGTCAAACCAGTCCTAATCCTTTCAGCTGCAATAATCCTTCAAAGCATTGACAGACATGCATAAAAGTTTGCTTATGGTCTGGTGCTCAGCAGGAGGCTGTGTCTATAGGAGGCATCTGAGATGCATAAACTCTTCCCCAGGTGAGCCAAGCTCCTGCCTAGGTGTCCCCCTGACTCCTAAACATGTCCACATAAGCATCTCAAACTTACCACATCCTAAAACAAACTCTTCATTATCCTCAGAAGACCTTATTTATCTCCTGCATTCCAACTCTGACTTAAGTCCCCCAGGTCAGCAATCTTGGATCTTACCCACTGCCTCATCAAATATATTCACTGCTTCCAGGATATTCTTATTTATCTCTCCAATTCCTCTGGGGTTCTTGCTCTAGCCCAGAACCTCATCATTCCATATTGCAAAAATATATCTATCATCTTGCTGGTTTCAGTCCAGCCTCAAGTATGCACAAGTAACATTAAACGTGTCCTTTTGGGCTTGAATTCTAATGCTTTGAATATGGCACAAATGTTACCTGTTCCGTGGGAAACTCCCCAGCTTTCCCTTGTCTCAGCCACTCAGATCCTTAATCCATTGTGCTGAACTCATATCCTTGTAGAAACCTCCATGGCAGTTCTCCTGTCCTGAATGATAGCAATTCGTTTCCTTATGCAACCTTCTCATGGAATCCTATCAGTAGGATTAGATGACGTGAGTCTACAGCCTATTTACAAGTTCCATCTTATTGAAACTTAGAATAAGGAATTGCCAGTCACTAATCTAAAAGTTAGCTATAAAATTAAACTGAAATTGAGTCCACATTTCTTCAACAATTCTGCTCCTCTTTTCCCCATGTGAACTGGTCCTACCATCTGAACTGGTCCTACCTTTCTCTCTCTCTCTCTCTCTCTCTCTCTCTCTCGTCTCTCAACAAGGGAAGAAGGAGGGAAATTGTAGTTTAAAGAAGAAGAAGATTAAATATGAAGAAAGTCCACTGATATGGATTAGAAACAGTGAACAACCCAGTAGCCGTGAGCACCTAGTGCCCACATTGTGATCTCTAACTACCTTTTCCCACCCAAAGAGTCTGGGCAAATTGTCAAAGTGGTTGAGTTCAGGATTAGGGTAGAAAATTCACAAGATCATTTTAGAAAGTAAGAAAGCTGTTAAGGGACTATGAAATTTGATTCAAGGACTCAGAAATCAACATGAGTAAGATTCCCCACAGGCTGAAAAGGAACAATTAAAGTATCAATAAGAATAAGGATAATAACTGTAATAGATTAAGATGTAATGTGTTTAAATTCATGAGTTCCTGGCGGTTCTTTAAAAAAAAAAATAAACAATTCATTGTTTACCTTTGGAAAATGCCAGAAAACCAACTCATTGTTTTGAAAACTCACAAATAAAGGGAAGAATTAAGCATTTATCCTGATTGACCCTCCTAGAGTGTACCCAGCGAGTGAACAAAGAAAAAACAATAAAATGCAAACATCACCATTTTGCTTTAATAAATTTAGTGCATGGTGAGCAATGTTCTACCATCATGAAAACAAAGACAACCAGGACCCAAGAGCCTTTGGATGGAAGAACACCTCTCCCATGATAGCCTTGCTGAACACTGAACTTGGATCTGATCAGGATTCTGGACCTACCACCAATTATAGGAAATACAGAGGATAAGACAGCTGGTGAAATTCAGACTGTAGGGAACCCTCGGGGGAAAAGAAAAACTTAGTTTTTCCTAGCTGTCTATATATCTGTCTATTCTGCCTATGCCTGTGCCTGGATCTGGGTTTGAATCTATCTCTAGGCTTATTTTTATGTCTATGTCTGTGTCTACACCTGGGTCAATCATTCTCTGTGTCTATAGCTTTGTCTATGTCTACACTGATGTCTACACTGTCTACACTGATGCCTAGGTCTTCTTATCTATCTATTGTGAGGAAAATGGAGGGTGTGGGAATCTATGTATTAAAAAAAAAAACCAAAAAACTAGAGACATGCAGATCAGCCACAGCATATGGACCTCAGTTGGATTCCAATTGGATTCCAATCCATTGCACTGTGTACTGATTTTTAAGAGAATCACTTAGGTGGAAATACTAAGTGGGTATTGGCTGACATGAAATAATTATCATAATTGTAAAAGTGTGAGAATAGCATCAAGGTTATATTGTTTTTATAAATAGGTTCTTATGCTCACAAATATATGGAAGTGTTTACAGGGCATCTTGGATTTAAAAAATAAATAAATACAGGACAGGGGACAGTGGGAGGGAGTGTAGATGCAATCACAGAGTGGTGATCGCTGTCTCCACAGAGTAACAGGGACATGGGGTTTCACCATGTTATCGTCCCCACTTTTTTATATACCTGGAATTTTTTAAATAAGGAGAGAGGAAACATGTACGATGATCCCTTGCTTTCTCAATGCTTTTGTTAGCTTCTGTTGCTGGGAGCAGACAGATGAGGATGTCAGGAACATGAAGTTAAGGGAGGGATTCTATAAACTGGGCCCGCTGTGCTGACCCCCACATGCTTTCTTTTCCAAGAAGCAATTTACCTGCAGCCGTGCTTGACCTCAGTGGACAGGATATGTCACATTCCTCAGCAAATTACCTGTTCACTGCAGGAGAAACGAAGGCCCAAAATAATGTTGATGAGAGGAGCCCAAGTTACCCTGAGGAAGGAGACTCTCATGATCAGATCCTGAAACTCTGGGAGGTAAGGATCGTTCTTCCTAACCATAAAATCTGTAGAATACAGTTAGAACATTGCTTTTCTGTGTGTACATGTGAGAAGAATGGAGAGTTATATTCCTTATATGCATAATATGTCAAATTCATTCTACTGTCATGTATAAGAACAAAAGAAAAGAAAAGAAAAGAAAAGAAAAGAAAAGAAAAGAGAAAAGAAAAGAAAAGAAAAAAATCCAATTAGAACCAATCAGCATGGACCAAGGTGACCTAGAGTTGCCATGACAATGGGGACTTGAAAGTCTGATATGACTCTGCTGTCAGTCAAAAGTCAAGAGGTGGACCTGGGTGAGACTCTCTGGAAACTTCTCTGGGATCCCCCATACACTTGGAGTGTAGGAGGGGCACATTGTCCCTCTCCCTCTGAGAGGGCCCACTCTCTCCCTTGAGAGTGTCCACTTTCCCTGTTTCTTCAATAGGCTCATTCCTGCATGTCAGAAATCATTCTGGCTTGATCACAAGAATTGGGCTTTGAAGAGGGCGACTTTGGGCTGCCTCAGTTTCTCGAACGGCCCAGCTCCATAACAATATTAGTTGCTCCACATTCCAGCTCCACTCTGACTTTCTCAGAGTAGCTGCAGTTGACATAGGTCATTATTTTTGTGCTACCTGGGAACTAATGAACCAGGTCTGTTTCTCCTGGAACTTCTTGCCGCTGGGAAGAAGACCACCACTTCACCAAATAATGTGCCTGCCCAGGATCTCAAATGGCAAGAACCAAGAACTGTGTTGATTCAAGTCTGTAAGTTCTCCAGTATCCTCTGGTTAATTTCCCTGCCTATTTAATTTGGCCAGAGGTAGATTCTGTTGGTTGTAATAAGAAGCTTTACTTACACAAATGCTTCCCTGATTCCAAGGTTAATTCACACTCCTGTTACAGGTTGTCATAAAACCATTTATTTACCTTTCATACAACCTGACACAGTTCAAATTTATTTGCATGTTTATTCAATTAATATATGTGTTCCTAATGGTGCAGCTTCCGGAGGGAAGAGATTGATGTGTTGTGCTTCACCTCTGTATTTCCAATGTCCAGCCTGGGGCCCTGGCATATTGCATGAACTCAATAAATATCTACTGAACGAATGAAGATGTGAATGAGGAAGAGGAGGAGAGTGTTGCACAGTGCTTATCATTAAGAGCTGATGGCAGGGCTGGGGATATAGCTCAGTTGGTAGAGTGCCTGCCTTGCAAGCATAAGGCCCTGGGGTCAATCCCCAGCACTGCAAAAAAAAAAAAAAAAGAGCTTACGGTATCCTTGTAGGCACATGGCAGACTGTATTTAATTGCATTGTGGGTGGGAGGACCCACCGAATCTCTTATGTCAAGGACTTTGTGAGTGACATAGTCAGGCATTCCTTTTAGTAGAAGGCATTTAATTGCCAGGAAACTCACTGTTTCCATTCTTCAGTGATCAAGATGGAGGTATGTTCCTCATATGCACTCCAGGAGGGCAGAGATGACCAGCCTGAGTGCCTGAGTGGCTGTGTGGAGCAGAGACTCCAAACAAGATTGCATTATGTATGTGGATTGAGCAGGAGATAGAAGAAAAAACTGAGAACAAAAACGAAAACCTTTCTGTTTCATTAAGCCAATGAGGTTTGAGGATGCTGCCCCTTCATTCATAAAGGTGGGAGAAGAGAATGAAAAAGTATAAAAGAGGAGATGAAAGAGTTAGGTGTTTGTGGACAAAGAAGAAAATATTAACATAGAGAGTCTAGTCTGCAGTAGGCAAATTCTTGGGTTTATTGACAGATATCTTAGGGGTTGAATCTGGATTCAGCTACTTATTAGCTGTGTGATATTGGGGCAGTTTCTTAATCTCTCTGAACCTCAGTTCCCTCATCTGAAAAATGGGAGGCAAAGAAAATGATGCCAACTTCCTGGGTTGTGGCCTAGGTGAGATTTAAGTAAAGTGGCTTATGTGTAAGCCCCTTGCCTGGCCCTGCGTGGGTGTTCAGTGAGTGTTAATTGAAGGGGTGAATGGACACAGACGTGAAGCCAGACAGGGGGGAGGAGGAGGAAGCCAGGTAGTTAGAGAAGGTTCCCGATTGCTAGCAGGCCCATGCTCTGACTCTCCCGAGTCTGCCACTATGCATTGTAATTTAGTAAATCATTTCAAGCGGTGGGTTGTTTGCTTATTCAATCAAGAAGTGAATTTATGCCTAATTCTGGCGGCTCCTCTGCAAAGTGCTATGAGCTTAGGAGACTCCCCGGCTCAGGAGCCAGGTTGCTGTGCGGTGATTTATGTGATCTGGGAGGTCGGTCCCACAGCCTAGGGCATAAATCTGACACTTGCCAGGAGCCCTGATTCAGCCTGGCACACTCTGGCAATGCACCAGCCCTGAGCCTCCCGCACCTGATCGCGGGGTCTTGATGGTACTGAGGGCGAAGCAAGGCCCAGGCTCCGAGGTGATGAGTCTGATCCATTCATTCAGTCATCCAACCAATAATTACTGCCCATCCTCTGCGTGCCAGGTACTCGGGCCGTAAGTGGCAAGTGTAAAAGACACATTGTCAGCTGTCTGGACACTCGTGCTCCGAACTAGAGAGTCGATAATTGTGTCACAGCATGAGCAGGGCTGATGAGGGAGACCAGGCACTGTGGACAGAGGGCAGCCTCCCAGCCAGCTGTGGCCAGGGGGACTCACTTTGCAGAGAATGGATCTCTAAGCAGAGACATGAAGGAGACCTCCAGGAAGGGGGCGTGGCCATGACTGAATCAAATAAATGAGCAAGAGAATACAGAGCAGAGAGTGCAGAAAATTCTGGAGCCCGAAGTCCTTTGGTACAGCTGGAGAGCAGAATTGGAGAGGGTGCTGCTGAGGGAAGATGCTGGAGAGGCGGCAGGGGCCTGGTGGGGAGACCTCCCCAAGCCATGCCGGAGCTTGGCTCTTCAAAGGGCCACAGGGAGCGGAGGCAGGGGATCACGTTTTCTCTTTACCTAGTTCCCATGAGCGTTTCTGTGCAGAATTGACTGGAGGAGGCCAGTGGGCCAGACTGGAGGCAGAGAGCTCCAGGTGAGAGGTGATAGTAGCCGATCCTAGCTTTGACCATTCCCGCAAGCCCCAGATCAGGATGGGATAGGGGAGTTTACAGGATGGGCGTAAAGCAGAGAAGAACAGCTGACATTGACTGCGACAGGCACCATCCAGAAAATCCCTTCACTCATTCAGTTTTCACCAGTCTATGCCACAGGGGCAACTAGCATGCCCATTTTACAGATGAGGAAAGTGAGGCACAGAGAAGTCAGATAGCTTGCTTCAGATCACCCAGCTTGTAAGTGACAAGCTGGGATTCCAATGCTGCCAAGATCCATACTCCTGAAGGGCTGCCTCTATGCTCTGCTGCCTTGTGAGACCAGGAATTTTGCAGAAATTCAGGATGCATACAAGGTCCAGTGGCACTGGCCTGTAATCCCAGAGGCTCAGGAAGCTGAGGCAGGAGGGTCACAAGTTCAAGGCCAGCCTCAGCAATTTAGTAGGGGCCCTGAGGAACACAGCGAGACCCTGTCTGAAAAAAAAAAAAAAAAAAAAAGAAAAAGAAAAAAAAAGCAGGCTGGGGATGTGGCTCAGTTGTAAAAAACGCCCTTGAGTTCAATCCCTGCTTCAATAAATAAGTAAATAAATAGATAAAGAAATAAATATCAAAGAAAATCAGGACCACCCCAAGATCTGCATTCAGATCACACAACCTGTCGAGAGCAGGGCGCCTGGTAAGCTTAATTACTCACTCCTGAATGAATAACTTGGAGCACAGCCAATCTGTGCCTGGGTATTTCCTGGCTTTGGCCACTCCAGCAAGCCCCTTGTCCCTGCCAAGCCCTGTCCTGTTCCTTCTAACAGAGGTTTGATTAGGAGCAGGGCAGTTGCCTCTTGGGGTTTGTCTGCACATCCCTCGTGATAACGGATGGGAAAGCGGCGGGTGACTGACGCACTCTGAAGTGTGGTCCTTACAGCAGCTGCAGCCGCCGGGCTGAGACCCACGTTGGAATTCCAGGTGCTGAGACCCACGTTGGAATTCCAGGTGCCAGATTTCTTTTCGGAGAGCACCACGGCTTCCCCTCCCCGGGGATCTCCGGTGCAAAGGGATCACTGCGCCTGTGTCCAGGGTCTGAGGCCACCTCCCCTCCCTCCCCTCCTGACAGCGAGGCTCCTGTCAACCTGGGAATGAAGACCCTTTTCCTCCTGGTGGCGGCTCTTCTTTTCCCCATTTACTTCTCCTTTAATCTGCATATTATCATCAACACAAAGCCCTCGGAATAACATCTGACAAATGACGCCTATTAAAAAAAAAAACGCATGCACTTCTCTTTCACCGCCTTCTAATTTGGAATAGCATTATAACTACGCATCGCTAGACAGACAATATTATGTTAAGAACATGATGAAATGCCAGTGGCTCTGTAATGGCACCAACCAAATGGTAATTTCTGCTTCAGAAATTGGTCATTTATTTTGCTGGTCTGTTCTTACGTTCAAATTAGATGAAGTTTAATATACTGTAAAATTGAATGTATTCTGTCCTTTTCAACAAATATGGCGTGTGTGGAAATGATTTATGGCTCGTGGGAACCTCTAAAATGTTAAATAATCTCTTTTTTTGTGTGTTTCTTAAGTAAGTTATGGCCTGAGAGTTTAAACACAGGGAAAGCAAAACTTTATTAAGCTCCAGGCCCTAGTTCTCCTGGTACCCGGCCGTGGTAAGAATAGGCGCTCTGGCCCCGTGCATATTATGTTGGGTTGTAAGAGCAGCCACATTAATTGCTACATTAATTTTCTTCTATTAACTGTAATTGGGAGGAAAGCAAGTCTTCCCCAGTGAGTGTTATAATTTGCGACTTAATTTTTAATAAAGCTGTGTGGAGACCGTGGGTGCTTAGCACAGGTCATTTCCTTCCATGGACGTGTGACATCCTGCTGGGCAAATGTGTGGAGTTGGGGGATGGGGAGGAGGTAGAGGAAGATAAACCAGGGGAGCTTAGAGCCTTCCCAGGGATAAGGGAGCAGGGACCACCTTCTGCAAAATGCTTGAGTTGCCCTCCTCATCCCTCCTCCAAGACCCAGGGAAAAGCTGAGAAGCCCAGGTAAATGGCAAAGGATGGAAAGCAATGTCCAAGACAGCGGCCATGCCCTGGGCTTGCTTTAAGACCTCAGATAAGTCAATTTAGAGCCTTAGCTTTCTCATCTGCAAAACAGGGACAATATAACCGACTCTCCTACGGCACAGATCAGGCACGAAGCTGAGCCATTTGGCAAACTACCCTGGCCACCCTATGGTGCTGGCAGGTCATGATTCCCATTTTACAGATGAGGAAACTGAGTCACGGAGCCATTGCATACCTTGCCCCAAGTCACACTGTTAAACGCAGGGCAGGGTTTCATCCTATCTCAGCCTCCATTCTTTCAACAGCTAGGGTGATACTTCCAGAATTGCAAGGAGACTTTGGGGAGACCCTGGGTTTGGGTGGGCTTCGCATTTTGTTATCAAGAAGATTTTCGAGGACTGGGATCATGACTCAGTGGTAAAGTGCTTGTCTGGCATGTATGAGGCACTGGGTTCTATTCTCAGCACCACATAAAAATAAATGAAAAAAAAAGAAAGATCTATCAACATCTAAAAAAAATTAAAGAATAAAAGAAGAAGATTTTCATGAAACATTACCTGATCCCTGCCACAGGTCAGACACAGCGCCTGGGCACAGTTGTGGGGACACAGGAGGATAAGAGGAGAGTCACGCCTGGAGGCTATGTCTGGCTCCTGGCAGGGATCAGATGAGATAGCCACGGCTGGTCTGCAATTCAAGACTTACCCATGATCCCGCAGGCCCCTAAGTAGCCTCCCACTCCCACCACTCTTCCAGTCCCACCCCAAAGCAGCATTAGCCTAGCGGATCTCATGGAAATCTTGCTCAGAGCAAGAGCATTTCCTGGGGAGCGAAAATTTGGAGACACAATGGAAGCCTAGGGCCAGAAGGAGACTGAGAGCAAAGAAGCCTAAGTGTGGTTGATAAAAGATGAGAGCAAGCATTCCTGAAGATTCCCAGCCAGTCACACCTGGATTGGAATTCCAGTTCTCAGCTGGCTGACCTGGACCAGCTCCTCAAACTCTTAGAGCTTCCGTTTCCTCATTTCTATCAAGGGGCTGCCAAGGAGGTCACTCAGGGCCATCATGAGAATTCATGAGATGCCCTCTGGTGCATGAATGATCCAGTGCCTCGCAAAGAAAGCCCCTAATTAATGATGACTATAATTGTATTAGGAATTCCTGTTCTGGAGTCATCTTTGAAAAACAAAATCACAACCAAGGAGTAGTATAATTGGAAAATCCAACTCCATAATCTGTTCTTGACTTTCTTCAAAATTTGAGTTGAGGCAACATATCCAATATCTAGCAAGCCCCCACTGAGCAGAGAAGGAAGGAAGGAAGGAAGGAAGGAAGGAAGGAAGGGAGGGAGGGAGGGAGGGAGGGAGGAAGGAAGGAAGGAAGGAAGGAAGGAAGGAAGGAAGGAAGGAAGGAAAGAGGGAAGGGAGGGAGGGAGGGATTAACCATTGTTGCTCCCTCTTGTCCTGGTCTGGGCTGGGACCCAGGACTACCTGCTTAACGCATATTTCAGGTGATTTCTTACCTGAAATTTTGGAAAACTCAGCACCAAGTGGTCATTCTTTAATTGAATGTGCATGTGTGTTACCTAGGAAATCTTTTACATCATAGGTTTCTGATCTCCCTTGTCTCCATGAAGCTAAAACCTGACCTCAGGGACCCCCAAATCCACAACTTGAGTTTGTTCTCTTCTGTGACATCAGCTTTCATCCAACTCTCTTCTGCTCGCTCACATACGCCACCCCTCTGCAGTGTCCAGGGCTAGCAGGGCGTGCGCATGCTCCTGAATGCAGGGAGAGTCATTCTGGCACTAATTTGTTCAACAGTTACATCTTGAGCCCTCGAAATATTTTGAGTTCATCAATTTTAGTGCCGAATGGCAGAAAGATAGGCTACTGCTCCAAAATACCTTTCTAAAAGTTGCATCTCTTCCTTCATATTTGATAAAATCTTCCTCATTTGCTTGAGGGAGTCATCGATCTCATTTCCCATATCATGATATTTTTAATTGAAAAGAGGCCAGTTGTTTTCTGGGGAGCTGGGACGAATTACTTAGTGCCTTAGAACCTTGGCTTTCTGGTCAAGAACCATGGTACCGCTGCTCCTGGGGTTGTCTGAACTGAGGGGTTGATCCAGAACCTTGCTGAGAACCCAATCTGCAACAGAGGCTTGGGAAATGGTAGGTGTTAATAGTAAGTGCTTAATAATAAGTTGGAAGATTGCCCAGCAGTTGGTGTTAACTGGCCATTTTTTAATCTGGTGCCATTAGCCCTGTCCTCTGTCTCTGATTTGTGAGTACTTTTTCCCTCTTTCTCCATATCCATCCCCTTTCTTCTTTATGTCCAGATTCTTGGTCGCCATCTATGTTTCTCCCTCTTTCTCTCCATTACATTCTCTCCTCCTCTCCATTAAATTCTCTCCTTTTCTCTTAACTCTTCTCACCCTGCTCCTTCATTTTCTCACTTTTCTATTCATTATTGAATCCTCACATTTGTTCTGATTTCTCATCTCCTCCTTTTGGTCTCTCTGCCACTCTTAGGGGCCCAAAGAGGTTCTCATGTGCTTTGTTGAAGAAAAAAAAAGTGTTTCCTTTTATCAATTCTTAGAGCAGATAAATTGAATGCATGAAATTTCTCTTTCCAATCAACATCAAAAAATATATCCCTTTACAATCAAATCCAATCATGGTTGTTTTCCGCCTCTCTTTTTGCATGTGTGACCCTCAAAAAATGTGAAATCCACTCATTTGGGACAGATCCAATAAAGGAGATCTATTTCCCACAAAATGAAAGAGAAAAAGACATTTTGAAGATGGTCTGGTTCTACCACTTACCCTTCTACTAAACTAGCTTTAAGAGTTTGAAAATGTCATTTGATTTCTCCGGGCTTCACTCACATTTATAAAGTAAGTGGGTGGAACCAAATATTTTCAAGTCATTTCCCAGTACTAGAATTTCCATGGGTTTATCTTTGATTCATTTCATATAGAAATGTTATCAAGTGCCAAATTTCATTAGTCTGACAAGCCTCACTAAGCAAGAGCTGAAGGTCCTTTACTGCAAATAGAAGACAATGACATTATTTTTTTCATTTTCCCTGGGTCTAATGCACATTACTAGACATCGCTTTTCTTCTACCTTTGTAAATGTGTTTCTACAGAGTCCCAAAGGGCAGGAGCAGAATTACTTAAGTCATGAGGAATGTTCTCAGGACCTTCTTTTCCTGGAGGCAGAGAATTTTTCTATTCCTTGAAGATGCAATAATACATTATCTTCTGCTTTCGTAGCCGCCATATTGTTTCCGTGCCAAGGCCAAACAAGCTCCTTCCTTCCCTAATCCTTAATAATAATTTCTTTCACTGAATTTATAGTACTTTGGAGGAAAGTTCTGCACACTTTGGTGTACTTTATTATTCATGGTGATGCTAAGGGGTGGATGGGTAAAACACCTTGCCACCCAACATGATGCTCAGGCATCACATCACAATGGCGTCTTTTCTTGAATGTGTTCTAATTTGTCACTTATCCACTTGCCGTTGGACTCTGAAAATTAAATTCAGTCCTGTATTACAAAAGTATACACTGTTAACTCCACATTTCATTTTTTGTAACAGTGCTTCAGATCTCGTTCTAGTGCAAACATCTCTGCTTATACAGGATGTAAGTCACTCTCAAAATGCCCATCAAGTTTCCCTGTTCCTCTCACCAACATTCTCCTTGTATCTCCAGTTTTTAGATAACTCTGTTTATATGTTAGTCCACTTTTTGTTGCTGTGACCAAAATACCTGACAAGAACAATTTAGATGTGCAAAGTCTATCTTGACCTCTTGGTTTCACAGGTTCAGTCCGTGGTCAACAACTCCCTTGCTCTAGACCCGAGGTGAAGCAGACAGAAGAAGGTGGTGGAGGAAAGCTGCTCAGTTCATGGCAGCCAGGAAGCAGAGAGAGTGAGATCGAGGTGCCTGGAACAAAACATAAACCAAAAAGGCACACCCCAGTGACCTACTTCCTATGGCCACACGCTACCTACCTAGCTTATCACACAGCACACTAGTCCTTTCAAATCATTAATCCATCAAATGGATTAATCTACTTATGTTACAGCTTTCATAATCTAATCTTGAGCTTTGGGGGGACACCTTATAACCAAACTGCAACAGTTAAGATCTATGCAGTTATACAATGTAGAAATATTCTGAATCATTTCCTCCACTTCTTCTTCCCCCAGAGGTAGCCTTATCTTATCAATTTGACCTCAAAATTGTTTTGCAATTCAGAATTCTCTGCCTCCATTGCTATAATTTCAGTTCATAATCTAATATTCCACCAACATTTCTGAAACCATCCCCTAAGTCATCTCTGTACCCTCACTCTTGCTATTTTCTTACATTTAATTTTAAGGAGGTGGAATGGTATTTCCAACTTGAAACCTTTCAGTAGTTCTCCATAGATTTCATGAGGAAGTCAAGATTCCTGAGGTCTTTGGTATGATAATAAATGATACAGCAAATGAATAAGAAATGTCTGCCTTCTGAATAAATATTTACCACATCACATCCCCCAAAGCCCTTCATAGATGACTTCTCTGCTATTTTGATTTTGCAAACCCTGCTGAGAATGTGGCATCCTCTACTTGAGAGGTAGGCTGAACTGATGAGGTTTCAGCCTCCAGTTACTGGTGGACATCTTCGTCATCTTATGAAGGAACCCAATGTAACAAAAAAGCCAAAAGACAAGAAAATGGAGCTAAGACTCAGGGAGAGGAGTAGAGAGGCAGCATTCTGAAGACGTGCATATTGAAGATGTGCATTCAATTGTTCCTGAAGTTTCCCCCTCAATCTTACTCAGTTTTTATTGAATTTCTGCTCAAAAGAAAACAAGCTTAGAATTGTCTTTTTTTCTAATGTATTTCTAAAGGTACTTTAAACAGATTTGAGTTTTCCCATCACATACTTCAGTAAGAAAAATATAAACATTTTAAGACCCCCAAGTCAGACTGTTCTTAGTCCTCCTTGAAGGGAAACCTGCTGGGTGGAAGTAGGTGTGTTGGAGGGGATGATGGAGGAACCATAAAAGTGGTAGCTGCCATCTTTGATTTCCTCCAAATATCAGGTTCTTTAGTCACATATGTCTCACAATTGTCACAAGTCATGTGAGATTCATTAACTCTTTACTTACATCTTTGAACATGAGGGTCTAGGAGGTTATTAAAACCACACAGCCAGTGGGTAGGGTGCTGAAATTTAAATCCAGGCAAATCTGCTTCCCAATAAATGTTGACTATATCATTCCATCCTACAAACTGCACATTGGAGCTGGCTGTGTTCCTGTGTTAAAGAATAAAATAATATTCATTGACCACCTACTATGGACCAGATACTGGCATATTCATAGACATTAAATCACTATATCATCTCATTTCTTCTTCATAAAAAAAACTATGAAGTAAATACCAACTCCAATATATAAGTAATCGCAGCATAGAAAGACCAAGAAGTTCCAGAATTTTAAAAAAAAAACAAAACAGCCACTATTGAAATTCAAATTCATGAATATTTTAAATCAAAGCTCATGTTTTATTTTCTGGTTATTCTTATTGATTCCTTAAGAAAGTTCAAAGCCAAACTGACTAAATAATCAGAGATGAGGATGCCATGAATTTCATGCCTTTGGATTCAGAGGTAATAGTATTTAACATATCAAGGGGAAAATAATTAAAATAATTATTGATTCATCTTGAAAAGAATACTCTTCTATTTAAAGACTTAATTTCTTTACTTCTAAAATGTAGTCATGGGACTTAATGACCTGAAAGCTTCCTTCCAGCTTTAAAATTTTACAGTCTTATAATAAATCAATTGACCCAGCAAAAACCCTTGATCAGTGAGGATTAGATTTGGCAGTGACTGTTAGAGACTGAAAAATAAAATAGTGGCTTTGAGAAGATGAAAGTTTGTTTTCCTAATGTAAAAAATTGATCAGAAGACCATCTAAGGCAGGTGTGATGTTTCTCCTCCACAAATCTTTCAGGGACCTGAGGTCCTCCATCAAACTGCTTCTCCATCATGATCCAAGATGGCGGCTAAATCTCCAGCTATCATATCCATGTCCAAAAGACCAGGGTGGACCAATTAATTAAGATAAAAAAGGAAAAATTCAGTGTGATTGTCCTTCTAGAAGACTGCTCCACTCCACATCCCATTGGTTAGAACTTGGTCATGGGACCACACCTGATAGGGAAACTGGGAAGTACAATCCCACCCCCAACCCTGAGATGGTCATGTTCCCTATTAATTATACCATTACTATGAAGGGAGAATAGATAACGGGGACATCACTGAATAAGTTGTTGCCCATATCTTGATGCTACATACATGTTCCAGCATAACCCAAAGGAAGACCGAGACATGGAAACTATATCTCAGTTTCCTAAACAACTCTGATGAGATACAATCCAAAAACTGCTGATCACAAACCACTCTTGGTTCTTTCCACAGTCAGACAAGTTTATTGACTTATCTTGGCAAACTATTCCACCTCATTAAGCCTCAGATTTCTTCTACTTAAATTGAAGATAATAATACCTATCCTCCAAAATTTTTGTGAGGATAAGGATGAAAGAGTGACTCTCTGTGCATATACATTTGCTGTTTATAGATTTTATTTTTAGAATAAACTTTCTAAGGGTTTATTTCATGCAGAGACTTACTTATAAACCTATGAAAGATGAGGTAGGGTGGGGCTTTTGATTGTTAGCAAAGGAACCTAATTTAAACAAGCTTAAATATGCTTTATAAAAGGGGAAGTGATTGATTATTGTAGTGATTTCAGGAATGTCTGGGATGCAGTTCAAATGATGTGAGTTTTCTCTTCTGTCTCATCTTTGATCCACTTCCCCCCATGGAATTTTTATCCATGTTCTTCTCCTCTGCTAGTAAAGATAGTTCCACATGCAACTATCTTGCCATTTTGTCAATATTAGCAGAAGTGACCTCTTTTCTTATTCATGCTGATGGTCCCTGTTATTGTCATTGATTCTGTTTAGGAAATACACCGATGTCTACACAAACATCCCAGTAGCTGGAGGAAGCTTGGGACCTGTTCCTGATTTGCCAACCTCCTCCTGGTTTTTTGATTGGTTTCCCATTTCTGATCCTATAATCAGAGAGATGCTGGACAGAAGGCAATAGGTTGAATGTAGAAATCGGTCTCTGCACCCTTTTTCAAAACAAAGATTTTTGGAGTCTAGAGAAACTATAGTGCTAATTAATTTCTGCCCTTCGTTTTATATATGAGCAGGACTAAAAGGTTAAGTGGTTTTCCACGTAATATAGAGCTGCATAGTGCAATGCCAGGCTGAAAACCCATTTCTCTTTCCCCACCATAAAATTCTGACTCTTTTTAAAGGCTAATTAACCACAATCTAATTTGTGATGAAACTGAGTGAGTTTTTTTCCCTGTGTTTTAAACCCTTGGTACTTTTCTCTGAGATAATCTTTCATTGCTTCAACTGAGCTTATCCCTAGACTATGGAGGACATGGAATAGGAATTTAACCCCATGGAAATCTGTGGTTCTACATGGAAACTCTCAGCAACAATGCATTTGGAATTCACATTTCTTGGTTTTCTAGAGCTGGGACTTTATAATGCCTCTAGAAAAATTATCATTGGCTTGTATGAGCATAAATTAAGATAATATTTTCCCTCTTAAGAGATGTCAGGTCTATGGAGGGAATGTTAGAAAACACTGTGAGGCAATAGACTTTCATGCCCTCACTACCTGGAAGTGATCACTATCAATGTTTTGGAGTACAATGGTATTACATAAAAGATCATTTTACACATAATGCTATGTGAATCACTCTGAAGCTTTCCAGCACGTAGCAAACATTTTCCAAGGTCGATCACTGTAAATCTACTTCGGCCATTTGAGTGGTTCCTTGTTGGATGGAGCCTCTATTTATTTAAACTCTCCCCATGTTGTTGGACATTTAGATCAATTTCCTTTTTTTCCCACTATTCTGTTTTTAGAATCCTTTCCTGTGAGAAGCAGAAGTCAATCCTGGCTAGCTTGAAGGGGGAAATAAAGAATTTATTGACTAATTGATGAACTCACAAATTTGAATCACAAAGGGAATAACTAGACCTCAGAATAGAGACGGACCTGGGAGGCTTCAAGGACCTAATAACTTGGGAAGTGCATGGAGGTGGTTACCATGGAGACGGATCAACTTCAAGCACCTTCTGACCTTGAATCATCTCTACTGAAGTCCAGAGAAGACGAGGATTCCTAAGGGTTTTCTTGGATTCATGTCCACCATTTGGTCAAAAGAACACATGGCCTTTGGAGTTATCATCCCACCAAAATCACAAAAGGAAGGAGTTGTTTCCCAAAGAAAAATCCAAGAGTATACATCAAACAAAAATGGGAATGGATGTTGGAAAACTAAAAACACCACCATAATATATTTATCCAGACATTTCTTAAATTCCTAGAAATAAAATCTAATTTGTGATAAAACTGAGTGAGTTTTAGTAATAATTTCCTATTATAATTTAACAAGGCCACCCCAAAACAGGGAACGCAGGGCCCTTATGCCAAAATTCATCCCTATGCTCAAGGAGATGTGTAGCCAGCTCTTAGGGAGGGAGGTCTAGGACAAGGAGAGTCCATGTGGCCATTCCATGGTAAAACCAGAAAGAGCCAGAACATCCTGGGCTCAGACTCTTATGTTTAAATGCAATTATGTGAAACTCAGAGCACGTTCATCACTGTGGTTAAGAACAAAGACTTTGGTTACAACACCTCTCGTTTGAGTTCAAGGTCTACTATTTCCCGACTTCTTTTAAAATTTTTTTTTATTTGTTCTAATTAGTTGTACATGACAGTAGAATGCATTTATGCATTTTGATAAATCATATGCAAGTAGAGTGTGATCTCTCATTTTTCTGACTGTCCATATTCCAGGATCACATGGGTCATGTAGTCATGCATGTACATGAGGTAATAATGTCTTTCACTCTACTATTCGTCCTTCCCCCACACCCCTTCCCCTCCCTTCACTCCCCTCTACCTAATCTAAAGCACCTCTATTCTACCCCAGCACCTTCCTTTATTGTGAAAGAGCATCCACATATCAGAGAAAACATTCGGCCTTTGGTTTTTTGGATTTGGCTTATTTTCCTTAGCATGATATTCTCTAACTCTATTCATTTACCAGCAAATGGCATAGGTGTTTTTCAACAGATGAATGGATAAAGAAAATGTGGCTATATTTTCTAACTTTTTTAAAGAAACTATTGTACTTATAAGCTTCAAATTCTTCCTCGGTCAAATATATTGAATATGAGCACCTGTATCTTATAGGGTGATTGTGAGGAGGAGATGGAATAATTCTTATGAGGACTCTTAGGAGAGAAGCTATATTATAATAAGTGTTCAACTAATTTGATTTAGCACTCGTGGAGTGAAATAGCTTCCATCCTTCCAAAAAGAGTAGAGGATTTGCTCCCTTTTCTGTTCCCCATTTTAGAATTATTTGTACTCATCATTATTAAATAAGTCTCATTGCATAAGAGTACGTAAAAAGATGTGCAGTCTGATAAATAAATGGTGCTGGGAAAACTGGATCTTCACATGTGAAGGAATGAACTGGACTCTGATTGTGTGCCGCTTACAAAAATTAACTCAGAATGGATTTAAGAGCTAAACAAACTATTAAACTCCTAAAGAAAATATAGAGGAAAAATCTCCTTGACATTGGATTTGGCAATGGTTTTTAATTTGACATCAAAAGCACAGTCAATGAAAGGGACACAGACAAATGAGGCTACTTCAAACTTGAAAGCGTTGTGTATCAAAGGTCACAATCAACAGAGCACAAAGACAACCCCTGGAACACGCGAAGCTCTCTGCAAGTCACAGGGGATTCATATCCAGAACATACACAGGACGCCTCCAACCAAATGAGAAAATCCGATAATCTGATTAACAGGCAAGGGACTTGGAGAGACGCTTCTCCAAAGATGACGTACAAATGATCAACTAGCAAAAGATGCCGAACATCACTTATCACCAGAGAAATGCAAAGCGAATCTACAATGAGATATTTCCTAGCACCCAATTAAAACAGACACTCTAAAAAAAAGGAAAAAGCTCAGATTAGAACTCTTTTTGCATTGTTGGTTAAGTTATAACATGGTGCTACGTCTACAAAAAACAGTATAGAGGATCCTCAAGAAATGAACAGTAATATAATATTCCATTTTTTGTATTCCATAAAGAAACCATAGTTTCTTTATCCATTTATCTGTTGAAGGGCATCTAGTTGGTTCCACAATCTAGCTACTGTGAATTGAGCTACTATGAACTTTGATGTGGCTGATTTTAAGTCCTTTGGGTATAAACCAAGGAGTGGGATAACTGGGTCAAAAGGTGGTTCCATTCCAGGTTTTCTAAGGAATCTCCACACTGCTTTCCAGAGTGGCTGCACCAATTTGCAACCCACCAGCAATGTACAAATGTGCCTTTTTCCCCACATCCACGCCAACACCTGTTATTGCTTCTGTTCTTAGTAATAGCCATTCTAATTGGAGTAAGATAAAATCTTAGAGTTGTTTTAATTTGCGTTTCTCTAGTTACTAGAGATGTTGAACACTTTTTCATATATTTGTTAATGGCCTGCATCTCTTCTTCTGTAAGGTGTCTGTCTTCTTCTGTAAGGTGTCTGTCTTCTGTAAGGTGTCTGTGGTGCACATGCACAATGGAATATTATTCAGTCATTAAGAAGAAAAAAATTATGGCATTTGCAGGTAAATGGATGGAACAGGAGAATATAATACTAAGTGAAATAAGCCAATCCCAAAGAACCAAAGGCCAAATGTTTTCCCTGATAAGTGGATGATGATACATAATAGGGGTGGGAGGGTGGGGTTAAGAGAAGAATGGAGGAACTTTAGATTAGGTAGAGGGAAATGAGAGGGAGGAGGGAGTGAGGATACGAAAGACGGTGGAATGAGACAGACCTCAGAAACAGAAAGTAGACAGCTGGTAACAAGCTGGGAGGGGAGGGAGAGGTGTCATTTAAAGGGCAGAACTTCAGTGTTGCAGGATAAAATCAGTTCTGGAGCTCTGCTTCACAACAATGTGGATATAACCTGGTATTACTGAACTACACACTTTGAAAAACCACTAAGCCTGGCGAGGTGGCGCATGCCTGCAATCCTAGCAGCTCAGGAGTCTAAGGCATGAGGATCATGAGTTCAAAGCCAGCCTCAGCCACTGAGCCAGATCCTGTCTCAAAATAAAATATAAAAAGGGCTGGGATGTGGCTCAGTGGTTAAGTGTCCCTGGCTTCAATCTGTGATACCAAACAAAATGAAAAAGAAGAAAGAAAGAAAGAAAGAAAGAAAGAAAGAAAGAAAGAAAGAAAGAAAGAAAGAAAGAAGGAAGGAAGGAAGGAAGGAAGGAAGGAAGGAAGGAAGGAAGGAAGGAAGGAAGAAGAAAACAGTTAAGATGGAGAATTTTGGAAGAGAAGAATGGAGGAACTTTAGATTACGGAGAGGGAAATGAAAGGCGGGGGGAGGGTATGGAAGATGGTGGAATGAGACAGACATCATGACCCTATGTGCATGCATGATCACATGAATAGTCTGAATCTACATCATGCACAACCTTAGAGACGAAAAGTTGTACCCCATTTGTGTACAGTGAATCAAAATGCAGTCTGCAAAAATAAAAAATAATAAAAAAAATTTAAAAAGATGGAAAAGTTTGGTTTTTACCATGAAAAAAAGAAGATCAAAGGAAGGGAAAAGGGGATGTGCAGTTTAAAATTCTATTTAAACCACTACCGTGTCAGTAACTTAACTGGAAAAATAGAACATTAAACCTAATCAGAGCTTTGGAGGTTATGCCTGAGGTCCTCTTTGATCACCTCCTCCTTTTCCTGCTTCTCAGAAGTACCTGATATTTAGCTATTTTGTGTTATTTACTCATACCTTGATTTAATTCATAAATTTGCCACAAAATTGTTCGTTTCAGAATATTATTTTGCCTGTTTTAGGAAATATAAAGAGAGTCAGATAGAATGTGCTGTTGTAACTTATTTGGGGGATTAAAATTATATACTGAGCTCGATGCTCGCTGCTTACAGCACGTTCATTTTTGTGACTCTGTAAATTCCACTATATAAATGCATATATGTGGGTGTGTGTGTGCACATATATATATATGGACTTTGGGGATATTTATATTTTCATTGTTAAAAATGCTGCTACTCTAAAAAGTCTTTGAATATATTCCCAGGACATATGTACATTCCTTTCTCTAGAAGGGAACACCCAGGCGTGGGTATGGACAGACCATGGACGATACCCTTGCTTGACTCCAGGATGAAAGCACAATTGTGGCCTCAGTGAGTGTTCAATTATCACGCCCGCCAGCCACAAATGAGAGCTCCTGTTGTCCTCACTATATTGAACTTTCTTATTTCTAATACTGCCAATCTAAGGAGATAGAATGGCGGCTCAATTAATTGTTCTGATTAATAATTATTTAAAAATACGTTAGTGTGTTTATGGGATGTTCATGTTTTATTCTCCTTCCACTGGAAGTCCTTTTCTCACATACAGATTTTAGTTTTCATTTTTCTTTTTTTGAACCGGTGATTGAATTCAGGGGCACTCGACCACTGAGCCACATCCCCAGCCCTATTTTGTAGTTTATTTAGAGACAGGGTCTCACTGAGTTGCTTAGGGCCTCGCTAAGTTGCTGAGGCTGGCTTTGAATCCGCGATCCTCCTGCCTTAGCCTCCCAAGTGCTGGGATTACAGGCATGAGCCACCACGCCCGGCTTCATTTTTCTTTTTAAGGAATTTTTTTTTCTTGATTTGTAGATGCTCATTACATATTCTGGCCATGGATACTTCCTTGCTTATTTTGGGAGTCTCATCTGTTCCCTCACGTTGTGGCTTTTCTTTTCTTCACCTTCTTTATGTACCTGCAGAGCTGGTATTTGCAGAAATGGAGACAATTTGTGTATCCAAAGGGCTTCTGGAACAAGGTCTCCTGCTGCATCCATTTGTTGATCTGTTTCACTGTCTGATCTCAGAATTCTTGTTTTAAGTTCCTTTTTTTCCCTGTAAAGAATGTGTTGTGATCCTGAATCTTAGCCCACTTACTGTAGCACTTGAGCCTCTTCTTCCTCGCTGTGCCCTCGGATATGAACCCAGCGTCTTTGGAATGGCACCGATGATTAAGGATCAGGCTTTGAGAACCGGCAGCCCCAAGAGCCCTCCCTGCTGAACTAGAGATGAAGATGTCTACATCCACACACCCATGGATGGGCCATGTGGAACTTTCAAGGTGACCCCGAGAAACCTACAGCTTGGAATCAAGGCCACGTGCCTTCCTTTGACGTGTTTGAAATTTCAGCGAGGCCACCTCTGTTCCCACTGATTACATTGCTTCCAATGTGCCTCCAAAATATAGCTGGATCTTCACCTGCAAATGGCTAAAAACCTCATGTAAAGGTTTCTTCACTATTAACTCCACAATGAGCCTATACATGTGGGTATGTAGACGAGTGTCCTTATAAGCTGTGTGTGTGTGTGTGTGTGTGTGTAATCTCTATCCATGGTCCAGAATCCATTGGGATGTAGCAAGACTTACAGAAAATAAAGCTGTTAGGGAATGAAAGATGAAGACTGTAATGATTCACTACCTTTTTGTTCAGGAGAGGAACATTCTACAAATGACACATTATTGCTCCACGTTACTTAGGATTAGAGCCAGTTTGAATAAAATCCGTCACATCACGAAGTGATCTTAGAGCAGCTGGTAGGAGTGAAATCCTGATCTGTGGATCCACAGGAGGACTCAAGGGTTTAGTTGTGCAATTGCTTAGGGACATCAGATTTTTTGAAATTACCAATCACCAAGGTAGAAGCAACCTCCGAGCTCTGGTCCGTTCTCTGGGTCGTAACTGTCATAAGGGAGCTCAGATAAGAGAAGCTGAAAGCATTCTATATAGAGGAAAATCCAAACCTAAGTCAGCCTGACCGTGAAGGTCTGAACTACTGTGATTTACTTTAAACTGTCTGTTGTGGTTTGGAGGTGAGGTGTCCCCCAAAAACTCATGTGTGAGACAATGTGAGAACATTGGGAGGTGACTGGGTTATGAGAGCCTTAGCTCAGTTGGTGAATTAATCCCCTGATAGGGATTAACTGAGTGTAACCCTAAGTGGGTGGGGTGTGGCTGGAGGAGGTAGGCACTGGGGGCATGGCTTTGTGGAGTCGCTCTCTGCTTCCTGATCACCATGTGAGCTGCTTCCCTCCACCACACTCTTCCGCCATGCTGTTCAGCCTCACCCCAAGGCCCAAGGCATGGGACAGCTGCATGTGGACTGAGACCTCTGAAACTGCGAGCTCCCAAATAAACTTTTCCCCCTCTAAGATTGTTCTTGTCGGGTCTTTTGGTCACAGCAGAGAAACACAGCTGACCAAAAAACCTGCCTGGATCTGCAGTTTATATTCCTTCTGTTCCTCATAAGCTTACACCACCCCTCATTAGGCCTTCCAATTAATGACCAGCTCCATCGTTAGCAGGACATAACATCTAACCCCGGCATAGGGACCTTCCCATTCACTGAGCCTGGCCTGCATCGCCCTCACCTCCTCCTCTGACCATGCCCTTCTCTGCTTTTGGGACCCTCTCAAAGCTGCTTCCTCCTGGAGGCCTTTGAAGAGACCCTGGGACAGGGAGATTCCCTTGCTTTATGTTCTCCTTCATTTACTGGTTGTTCATAGCCCTCACCATGACAGCAGTCACTAGAGTATTATTTATCTTTTTTTTTTCTGCTGTATCCCCAGGGCTTGGATCAGTGAATGGAACACAGTAGGTGCTAAATTAACATGTGTTGAATGAAAGAACGATTCCTGTACTGCCTGAGAAGCAAGCTGGCCTCAGGACTAATTGCAGAATGCGGATCTCCCAGAGTCCAGGTCAGCGCACTCTGCCATCCACTGAGCTTGAAGCATCAGGACTCTGACCCAAGGGTCATCCCTTCCCAAGAGAATGTTTGGCCCTCTCACAATGCTTTTCTAGGTCACTTCCCCAGATATTGATCACCTGCATTGAGCTGTGCTTAGCCTGAGGAACACAGAGAAGGCACGCCTTGCTCAAGTTCCTTATTATTTTGTAGAACAAGCAAGATCATAGACCTAGGGCCAGTCTGCTGGGTTCTAACCTCAACTCTCCTTTCTTAGCAATACATGTGGGAAAGATGAGAATTTCTACCTCATTTTCCCTACCTGTAAAATACAGATAAGAGCAGTGTAATGGTCAATATTTGTAAAGCACTTCGAATAATACCTGGCTCTTAAGTTTTAAGTATTATTATTGCTGTTATTTTAAAATAAGCCTTGTGTCGGGTATGGTGGCGCACGCCTGTAATCCCAGCGAGTTGGGAGGCTGAGGCAGGAGGATCGCAAGTTCAAAGCCTGCCTCAGCAACTGAGCGAGGCCCTAAGCAACTCAGTGAGACCCTGTCTCTAAATAAATACAAAATAGGGCTGGAGATGTGGCTCAGTGGCCAAGTGCCCCTGAGTTCAATGCCCGGTTCCAAAAAAAAAAAAAAAGCCTTGCATAGAAGATTAATTCTGAGAAAGCACTCTTTCTTTATTCCATTTTCTTATTATTTTTTTTTTTGTAGGTAGTTAGGGAAATGAGCTGTCTTTCTTTTATTTTTTGGTCCACCTCTTTCTTTCCCTTCTTAATGTCTTGGGTGATCTTGAGCAAGTTCTTTATCCTCTCTCAGCCTCGCCTTGCTTATCAGCCACCTGAAAATGTTTTTCAGAGCCATACCACCGGCTAGTGTAAGAATCAGAACAGACAGCAAGACACCCAACGCTTCTTAGACCTAATAAGAACTCAATAAAAGATAGCTGTCAGCCGACGAAGTACCCGAGAATTGGGCCTGTTTCCCAGCAACTGAATAGATCGGTCCACTTTTGCTTCTTCCTCCATGAAGTGGTCTTCTCTAGAAAACCAGTGCGATTTCTTGATGTCAAAAAGACCTATAACTTTAGCACTAAAACTTACTGCTATAGCAATGAGATTAGATGGTTACCTGGCAATCAAATTCTTCAATAATTGGGCGTGGTGGTGCACGCCTGTAATCCTAGTGGCTTGGGAGGCTGAGACAGGAGGATGGTGAGTTCAAAGCCAGCCTCAGCAAAAGTGAGGTGCTAAGCAACTCAGTGAGACCCTGTCCCTAAATAAAATACGAAATAGGGCTGGGAATGTGGCTCAGTGGTCAAGTGCCCCTGGGTTCAACCCCCGGTACCTCCCCCAAAAAATTCTTCAGGAGATTTTTACACTGGTCCAGCATCTTACTATTGTATAAGGCATCTTCGCCAGGTGTCACAGAAAAGATAGAGACAAATCTCTCTTTTAGGTCAATTAGAAAGGGTAAGGAACTCATACATGGATTAAAAATCATAAAAAGTAAAAAAAAAAAAAAATAGAAAGCTTGCTTTTTGTACATTGTTTATAGTGAATGGGATCATGTAATATGAATGCATATAATTGCAGGTGTGTTTATGTGTATCTGGAATGCTGCTTCCTGTCTTAGTAGTGTCTCCCTTTTTTGACTGATATGACGTATGGATATACCACAGGCTTGGGGTGGAGCTGGGTATTAACCAGGTGGGAAGAACATTCCTGGGGTGAGGGAACCCTTCCAAAACTAGATCATAGTCGTAGATTTGCAACTTGGTAAATTTATTTAAAAACATTAAGTGACACACTTTGAACAAATAATTCCTACAGTGATTCAATTATACCTTAATAAAACTGTGAATAAAAGATTCAATGTAGATTGGGGGAGGGAAGTCATTTCCGGCTTTGGATACTAAGACAGGCTTCCTGGAAGAGGTGTCATGCATGACGCTTGATAAATCAGATTGGATCAAATACTAAACACTGTCTATGAATTCCTGATATCTCATTTAACTCCCAGAACAGATCAGGTAGCCTGGACCCAGATGTCAAAGGACTTATTTGAAGTTAGACAACTGGACATGGTACAACAGAGTTGGGGGCCCATCTCTCCAGCATTAGTGCCCACCACAATGACCACTGTGAGGTCCTGCCTCTGGGTGCTGCCCTTTAATCTCTGGGAAGATGGAGATGCTGTGGGCTCATGCACAATCTATCAAAATCTTGTTTGCTGAAAGATGACCTAATTTGCCACAATCTAACTGAATTCAACCCTCATGGCGAGGCAGGATAATAAAAACACTCTCCTAATAGTGTGCCCGTTTAAGGCAAATGAATTGCTCAGATATGAAATTAGAAGCGCACTCTCTGAGCGCAGGAAGGCTGGGGATACACTGAGCCATAACATTGATTTCAATTACGTCTTAACCTTCAGCATGATGATGTGACATTATGCTCCCCTGTCACTGACTCTTACTTTTATTCTTCTGGTTAAATATGAGCTTTGTTGTGCTCCATCAATCTCTGCAAATATTCTGCTGTTTACAACTTTGATAATCTTTGTGTAATCTGCAGGAGTAATTGGATTCCTACTACCGTGGATGAATTTTCAACATTACTGTGATGAGGAAAAAAAGAAAAATATATGGAGAATCTGAAGCAATGAAGTCCCACCCCCGACCCAATTCGGAAACTTATTTTGTTCTCTAGCTAAGATTGACCTTTTTATCTCAGGTTTGAAAGGTTATGTCCTAATAAGTTTGGATGGTGTAACAGAAAGGCTGTGTTTCGTCTAAATGAAGCACGGCCGTAAAAGTCATTGCTCTGTGGCCCCTTGATTTCATCACTGCTGTGGCTGATTTTTATCTCATTCAAGAAAATAAGGATGAAGAACTCTCATCTGTTAAAAAAAAATCATCCTCTTATGCAAACGCACATACACAAAATTAGAGTCCATAGTTTTGCTAACTTTGTACAATCATGTTCACTCTTTCCCACCATCATGGGAGGGAAAGTGGTCAGCACTGATTTCTTATCTTGACTCTGTCATTTGCTAGCTGGGTGACCCTGGGCAAAGTAACCTCTCTGTGCCATATAGATCCCTATATGCAAAATGGGAGATAATAATAAAATCCACACTGCAGAGTGGTTGGGAGGATACAGTTGCTAATTTGTGAAGTGCTGAGAATATTGGCATGGAACAAGCATTAGATGCTTGTTACCTAAAAGAAGAAAAATGGCAAAGGATCCCCTTTCTTTGCAGTTTAGGTAATGGCGGGGCTTGGTATTTTCATATGATGCTCACATAAGTACACCTTAAGAATAAAGGGGTTACATGAAGGAGGGTCTCTGGGCCTGAGGGTCAGAAAGACAACAGTAGAGAAGAAATTCCAAGTGACAGCATCCCTAACATATGGGTCTCTATCTGCAAGACCCAGGACCCTCAACCTGTGTCCCATTGTGAATGGATTGTCTTCACCCATCCAAACAAGTAAAGAGAATTAACTTGTAATTTGCTTTTATCATGGTACTATTTTTTTCCAGATAAAATCATTTTTGAGTTTCAACAGTAAGATATTATGGAAAATAATTAAATTAAATGCATCTAATAAAATTCATTAAGATAATAATGTAACTCTTCAGCCTTTGCCATGGAAAGATGTAAATGATACATTGTTATGAGTCCCTTTTTGGAAAAGGAAATATGTAGTATAGGAAATGAATGAATGGGCATATGACAAGCTGTAATTTTAAGTTGTAAAACAATTGGTAATTTTTTTTTCTTAATTTCCCCCTTTTATTGCTTTCCCTGTCTTTTCTCAATCTTCATAGAGAAGTCCCTGTCCCAAATTCTTGCTAACTGCTATGCCGTCCTGCCCATTACCCACCACTTTCAATCTGACCTTCAGACAGTTCCTGTGATGGGCATCTTGGTCCTGGTCTTCAGCTTCTCCCCAATTGCTATCTCATTCTGGGACTTTGACATAAAAAGGAGGCCCCCTTCCACCATCCTGGCCTCACAGATCTCGTCAATGAGAAAGCCCACATCTCACCCCCTTAGCAAGCCATGTTAAGATGTCATGTTGCCCCCTCTGTGGTCAACACTAGAAACCACATTGGTGTGGAATCACACTTCCTGCTGATCCTTTCCTTCCATAACTCCAACTGTCTGTGGGACATACCTGCTTGGACATCTCACAAAGGCCACCAACTTGAAGTGACTGAAATTGACAGGAGTCAGATAGAGACCCATAGATTTAAATTTTAATCAACTTTGCTGATGTCAGAAGGATGAGGCTCCCTTGCCTATGAGCCATTTGGATGCTGAAAGAGATGGCGAGGACTCAGCTGTGTATGGAATTCAGATGTCGATAGTTCTTTGTGAGATCAGGGCATTTTGTTATCCTGTGAGATGCTCACGTTCCCAAATAGGGGTCTAAGATTAGGATCATGGCGTGTTTCCATTCCCATGTGTTGTAGGGTGATGCATCTTGAGCTATTGTTGCAAAAGTTTGTTGTCCACAAGCTCCAAGATGTAAACTGTCAGGTCTGATGAATGGCAGAGGAAACCAAGAATTGAAAAGATGCTGAGTAGAAAGACCCTCCCCAGAAGGCAGTCTGAGCAACTCAGGGAGGGCCAGCTCTCAGCCTGTGCAGAGGGACAGCTGGTCTGCCTCCTTTCCCACAGTGCATGGGAACCTCCATGGTACTTGTTCCCAGATGGGTAGATTTTGCTCTGATTGACCAAGTTGATTCTTAAGGCAACTTGGACCCTGAAGGCACAAGTTCTCTGTCCCCTCCACCATACCCCATGCTCTCACCTCTTAAAAGTCAGGAACAGCTTTTGTGACCTTTAACTTGTGACACCTGGACTGATGGTTGGTATTTGCTTGGCCATGATCTTCAGATCTGGGGCTGAGAAATGTCCATGAGAGAGATCTGGTCACTGTAATGACTGGATCTCTTTTAGAAAGAACTCTTTCTATTTCTTCTACTTGATTTTATCATTATAAAAATATGTGTATTTTGATGGAAAACTTTGCTTTGACTAGAGGAGATTCTTCTAGATTATCTGATTTAGGTATTGTATTTGAGCTTTTTATTTTTTTCTGGGGATTGAATTCAGGACTTTGTGCATTCTAAGCACAAGCAATACCACTGAGCTTCACCTGCAGTCTTTGAACATTTTTACAACCCTCTTCTAAGCTTTAGTTCTCTATTAGATATGCAGAATATCCTCTTTAGTTCAGGTGCAATTGTCTCCCCATCAGGCTGCAATAAAATCAATTTTGCCTCTATTTATATATTCCTTTCAGTATTCTTGATTAATATTCCCATGTCTACTTTTTAAAATTTTTCTGTTGAACCAGTTATAAAATCTAGCCATTCCCTCTTGAGCTGAAAAGAATATTTTAAAACATGCTCATTTCACATCTCTATGCATGTCTTGATTTTCACCTGTTTGAAAATACCCTTTTCACACGGATGGATTCGCACCCCCAGAACCAGGTGAAGACCACTGACAGAGAGGTGCACCCCATCAAGGTGCTTCAAGTTCAGGAATGTCATTTCTTTTTTTCTTTTTGTTTTTTTCCCCCTCCTGAGTTAAATCCCAAGTGCCAACAGAATTCTGTTGACTTTCTGGTTTTCCAAATTAAATTTTCTGTCTACTAATTTTGTATTCTGTTCTGTTTTAGGCATATTTACAACCGATAAATGGTTCTCCATTGTTGGCAGCAGTGGTCAGGAATTCATTCCTGTGGTCTGACCGTTGGAGGTCTCTGCAAATGAGTTAATGGTGTATCTTGTTTATATCAGGTAAGAGACAACAGAAATTCTCGTCACTTATTTCTTTTGGCTCCAATCAATTAGGAGTTCCATGCTGTCCAGGGGTAGAAGAGCTCTTTGATTATCTGCAGTGGTGAGTTTTTCTGTTCCTGGGTTTATTTTTGCTCTATGGATGAAGTAGAAGCAAGAAGACAATCTCTGCATGTTCATGTGTCTGAAATTCAGAAATGCATTCCCTGTGAAGGGGTAAGGGAGTTGTCTGGTACTGTGGGGGATTTGTCCCGGGACCCCCTGTGGATACTAAAGCCCTCCAGTGCTCAAGTTCTGACATAAAACAGTTCAGTATTTGCATATCACCTGTGTGTATCTTCCCATCTACATCAAATTTTCTCTAGATGACTTATTTTATCTAATCCAATGTAAATGCTATGTAAATAATGGTTACGGTGTGTTGATTAGAGAATGTGACAAGGAGGGAATCTGTACACATTCAGTATTTCTGATCCACAGCTAGTTGGAATCCAGAGATACTGAGGACCAGCATTACTATTTTCCTGTCTCTGAATGGCGTTGATCTATCCCAGGGTAAAATCTCTTCAAGGTTTTCTGATTGTTATAGATAGATAGATTGTGCTTCTGTGAACTGACTATTCCTAAAATTCCATGAAAATAAGGATAGGGAATTATAGATTTTCAAAAGGAGCTTTATTGAGATTTAATTTACAGATCATCCAATGCACCCACCTGATGGTCTTGAGCACGTTCACAGTTGTGCCGTCTGCATCACAATCAATCATGGGACATTTTCAAAAACCCCAAAGAGAAACTCTGTGACCATTAGGAGTCATTTTTCCTTCTCTCCCCTCCCCGACCCAAGCTAACTCTCCCCTCCCTGTCTGCTTTACATGTATTTGCTCTTCGCCTTCACTTTCCCTCTCCCCACCCCTGGATCTCTTCCCTCCATTGATCTTTCTGCCAGACAGGGTGCCTGTAATCCCAGCAGCTTGGGAGGCTGCAGCAGGAGGATCACAAGTTCACTGCCAGCCTCAGCAACTTAGTGAGGCCCTAAGCAACTTAGAGAGACCTGTCTCAAGAAAAAATAATAAATAAACACACAAAAAGGACTGGGGATGTAGCTCAGTGGTTAAGCACCCCTGCGTTCAATTCCTGGGTCAAAACAAACAAACAGAAAACCAAAAAGCCAACTATACCTTCTCCGTTCTATCGGTGTTAAATATATCACAAGCGTACATTTTTTAAAAATTTGCTTGTATTTTTTTAACTTACACAGGTATACTGATTATATAGGCTAGCATTACTTCTAGCTATTATTTAACATTATGAAAAACATGAATCTAGTTTCAGCCAGATTGAATCAATGTTCTGATGGACTTTATTTCTACATTCACGGGGCTTTTTCTTCCTATGTTTTGGGGCTTTGTTGTTTGGTGCATGTATGCTAATAATTCTAATATATTCTGAATAGATTGGTCTATCCATAGGTAAGGCCATTCTTTGTCTCTTGAAATAATTTTCTATTTGTTTTGGTTTTAGCCGTGCTGGGAATCACACCCAGGAGTTCATGCATGCTAGGCAAGTGCTCTACTGTAGTTAAGAGCGCTATAGCTACTCCCATTTTACAATTAAACCAAAGCGAAGAGATGTCAAATAACTTTTTGCAAATCATGCAGCCATTCGGTAGGACATGAGCTGCAGAGTCCTGCTTTTAACCACTAGCCATCGAAAGCTCCATATGAGTCTTTTGTAGCCACGATGTTATGAAGATGATGAATTCCTAAGGACCAGAATGCCAAAGCCCTTGTCCAGTGTACCATCTCCAGATTACAAAGATACCTAAATAGCTATAGTATCAAAGGCGCTGGGGAGAGCAGACAAGATCTGAAGAACTTTCCTTCTAAACTATAAAAGTTAATGATACAAATTCTTCCTCCAAAGTAGAAAATCTTTTAAAATTATTGTTTTTGCCACTCAAACCTAATGTTGAAAAGTGCCAAATTTGCACTGTATTGTGATTTTAACTCTATCCTTTTTTTTTTCTTCCATCCACTGATCCACTGGTATTTGTGAAAATGGATTTGTGCTAGGTTTGGTGGTGGCACACCCTTGTAACCTCAGTAACTCAGGAGGCTGAGGCAGAAGGATTCCAAGTCAAAGGCTAGCTTTACCAACTCAGTGAGGCCCTAAGCAATTTAGTAAGTATGTCTCAAAATTAAAAATATACATATATATTAAAAAGGACTGGGGTTGTAGGTTAGTGGTAAAGTGCCCCTGAGTCCAATCCCTAATCAAAAAAGAAAAAAAAAAAGTAGCAAGGATGGGTTTGGATATTTGGATACAGAGAGTTATACTCATTCCACTGCTTCAAATATAACCCTGCTCCTCTTCCAAACCTGGGAGGTGGGGACTTCTTCAAGGCTGTTGTAGCACACAGCCTTCCTAAGTACTTGCAAACTCAAACCCACAAAGTGACAGTCAGTCTTGAAGAAGGAGGTTTTCACCCTCAAATTCTCTCTGACAAATCCTTTTCCATTAATTAGAGATCTGGTTCACCCATTCGCAATCACAGTTTAGACAGCTGGCAGAATTCTGAGGTTGGATTTCATACAGACGGATTATTTCATTTTATCTTCCAGAAGACAGATTCAAAGAAAAAAATACTCTTTATTTATTTTTGCATCAATACAAAAATCATCCAAGGAGTTACTTCATAGAGTTTGTGTATTTGAAAGAGCACTGCCACTTCCCCTCCAAATTCTGGAAACTTCATTTTATTTGGGAATTTAAGACAGCTCCTCATTCAGGGAGAAATGGTCCCCGTATATAGCCAATAGAGGACGAATGAATTGGTACAGTATCTCGGCCTGTCTTCATGAAATTTATACAGATAATAAAATACATCCATTGTGGAATATGCAAAAAAGTACAGAGAATATAAAAATTCTCTATGATCTTAACCTCACAGATCCAAGGCACAAAATTAAGATTTAGGGTATGTAATATATCCTGGCTTACGTTTAGATGATCTTGCTTAATAGAATAGCGTATGCACTATCTCACGTCTGTAAATAGTCTTCTGCAACAAGATCTTAATGGGTTTCATAATATTTCATTGTGCAGCCATATCATCATTTATTTCCCAGATCATCGGTGGTGATTATTTATGTTGTCGTGATTTATCACTACCATAGATAATGTTGTGATAACATCGTGTGCGCATCTCTGAGTATTTTCTTTTGGAAAAATTCCAGAGTTAGAATTCCTAGAAGCAGCATTGCCTAGGGAGGGGTATTGGCACTTAAAATCCTTTTGATACATCGTGTCCAATCACCCTCAAGAAAGGATCAAACAATTCATACCTCTCCCATCTGGGTAAGCGTGATCTCACCACACTTGACAACAGGAGGTATTCCGTATGTGATTTCATTCTTTGTCAGTTTGATAGATGAATAATGACATTTCATTGTTGTTTTAATTTGCATCCATTTGATTGCAAAAGAGGCTGATTCTTTTAGGTCTGTATTATCTACATGTATTTTTTTTTCCATTTGTGAATGTCACTTTATGTCACCTGATTCTTTCCCATTGGCTGTTCATCTTTTTTTTCTTATAGTACCACTAATGTTATTTAAATATCAAATATATAGCTTTGGGGGGAGAAATCCAGTGATGGGAATGGGTGTAGACAACATGTGGATAGCATGAGCTCCAAACTATTAATGGTGCTTCTCTCAGGATTAGGGTTGAGTCAAGAGGTACAGCCAGGTCTTCTCAGATGGCCTCCCCTTCTGGGCCCCTCTCCCACTGTTTCCTGTTCTACTCTGTGCCCAGGAGGCTGACCTCTGTGTGCTTGATTGCTAGAACGACCCTGCTCTGTGGTTTCTAGCTGGTTTTGGCTAAAGTGCTCTCCCCAGGATAGCTCAGAGGGCAGCAGGGGTATCAGGGAGTATTCAGGTCCTGGCCCCCTCCCTGCGTGTCTTGCTGGGGCTCTCCATGCCTCGGTGGTCACAGCCTCTGTCAGATGGCCCTGCTCCCATAGATGCAGCTGCTGATCTAGAAAACCAGGAAGGGAATATCTCCCTTATGGACACTTTAATCTCAGGGTGGCCACAGCTGCCATCTGCTGCTGCCAGTCCTCACATCAGGGTTCCCTGTCAATGCCCACCAGGACGCCTACCTTTCCACATTTTGCATCTGTACTTACCTCTGTGTTTAAACCCCTCAAAGGGTCATCTGCTTCCAAGCTGGGACCCTGTCTTCTAGGGAAGATGATTAAATTTGCTCTCTACTTGTTCCTGTAGTGTTGGTTGATTTCATCTTATTTTCACAAGAATCAAATATTCATTTTGTTTTTAGCTTAAAAAAAAAGAAAAAAACTTTTACGCCCCGCCCCCGCCCCCCGGGCCCCTTGGATCTGCTCCTCTGTGTATGATTCTATCAGCATCATTCATTCTTCTATTGAGTCATTGACCTCTTTATGCTCAGTTTCTAAGAGTCCATGGTATATTACAGATTTTTAGCCATTGCATATCATTTCTATTAAACATATTCTCCAAATCTATCATTTGTCTTCTGATTTTATTTAGACTGTGTTTTGACATACAAATACAAAATTACATCTGGTCAAATTACAGATACGGATATATATGTGGCTTCTGGTATGCTGTTCCAATTGATAAGAGATATTGCTGAAAGTTCGGTCCTTGCCCCACCAATCCAATAATGAGGGCCCGGTTTTGAGAAAAGGAAACAGAAGGTATATTGCTTTGCTAGCAAAGGAGAAATGCAAGGGACTCCTGTCCCAGAGGCTGTGATTCTGCCCATCAGCAGGAACAAGGAGCTTTTAAAGAGGCGACTCAAAGGCTCCATTCCACCTATTCTCGTTTGGAGTTGTGATTCTCTTGTGAATGTGGGAGACTGGCATTTCTGAGATCTTCTGGTGCCATCCCCAAAGTCTGGGTTACTTCCCTCTTATAGTGGGTGTGCACTCAGGGACAGATATCTCTGCCTAGGATGGGGGAAAGGTAACTGTTTCCCCTGAGACTGGGGAGGAGCAGGGAGAGAGGAAGAGAAACAAGTTCATTTTAAAAATAGTGGCAGTGGCAGAGCATCCAGGACTGCATTCAAAGCATTAAGTGGACACTGTTACAATAAAACTTCATTATCCTGGCAATCCGTCTATGTAGGCTTCACAACTGTTTTTCAATAGCTTAAGTTAGGTTTTATTTATAAGTCTGTGCATTCTCCAGTTGATGGGCACTCAGGATATTTCGAATTTGGGAACATTTCAAATAACACTGTTTATGAATATTCATGTGCACCTCTGTGAACATAAAATTTATTTTCGTGTACAATGTGAGGTAGGGGTTCAGACTCATTTCAAGTCAGGAAAATTAAAATTCATGGAAGGACAAAATATCACTTCACTCTCAAGAGTTTGAGCAAAAAAAAAAAAAAAAAAAATTAAGAATTATAACTCTTTCCAGTGGACATAAGGAGAAATTTGTTTTCTCCAAAGTTACTAGAGGGAGTATAAAATTTTATAGTCCTTTTGGAAAGTAAAACAGCAATATCTCTTAAAATTAAAAGTACACATGCTGTTCAGCCCAGCAATTCCACTTCTGGGAATGCAACCCATAGTAATCAAAGCATCAATACATTTGGACATACACACAAGGATGTTTAGAACAGCAAGTCGCAACATTAAATGCAGGTGACAAAGAAAGTGTCGTGGAATCTATGTAACCATGTTTTGCAGTCACGTAAAGAAGGACTGATGATTGTAACAGAAAGATTTCTACAGAGTATTGTTGAGTAAGAAGAATGAAGGAATGTGTTCCTTATCATAACATTTTTATTAAGCTAACAATGACAAAAAAAGATAGTGTGTGTGTGTGTGTGTGTTTACGTGCAAATTTGCAAAAAATATTACATGAAAAGGAAGAAGGACAGAGAAGAAATCACTGCTGATTTGTTAGCACAGGTTAATTAGATGTGAAATTTGGAAGTAGGGCAAGAAAAATACTAAAATATAAAATAAAACTGCTCACGATATGATCCTTTCAGTTACTGAAGTAAAGGAAAACTGTTCCTCTTTTCAGTGTTTCTGACACCAAGTTTCTGGGTTTATCTGCAGATACTGATTGGATTTGCAATTTAATTCAATTCTGACTCTATTTACCCAAGTACATAGCACAGACCCTCCAGCTTAAGGTTAGTTAAGGGGTCAGTCTCAGGAGGTTGCCCCGACATTAGACACCAATTCCAAGTGGTGTCTAATGTTACCCATAACTTCGTCTGACCTGGCTATAAATTGGGGGTTCCCCTAGACTCCTTAGGTGTAATCATTTGCTACAGTAGCTCAAAGAACTCGGGAAAACACTGCTCATGTTGTAGTTCAGAAAAGGAGACCCAAAGTAAAGGCCACTGAATCAGCCTCCTCCAGAGCAAAGTATCTTTCTGACCTTTTGCTACATTGCAGCAAGCTGTGGAAACTAGAATTCCTCCTCCCCAAGGGGGATTGTTACCATCTCGGGATCCTGGGTTCCTTGTCTTTGTTCAGCAAAGAATTGAAGAACAGGATGCAAAGATGGAAGCAAGAAGTAGGTTTATTGCAAAAGCTACGGAGATAGACTTCCAAGAGAAGAGGCCCCAGAGCTGGGAATCTGGTGGGGGAGTTTGGGCCTGTTCTTTTTATGGTCTGGAATTTCCTCCTTTCCTTCTCTCCTCCCCTGTCCACATGCTACTGATAGGTGCCCCTCTGGCCATGCATCTATTACAGTTTTTCTATTGGGTCCCCCACGTAGGAACTGGAGTCTGTCTGATGGGTATCCGGGAGCACTGTCATCAAGCAGGAAGCTGACCTCATCAGAAGACCCTCTCCCTGTTCCTGTTCTGGCCCTGCCCTGTCCTCCTGGCCATCTTGCTCTGGCTGCCTAAACCCTTCTGCATCTCTCTGGGGATCATGGAAACCAGACCTCCTTTCCCCCAAAGCCAGCCATAAAGTTTGAAAGGATGACTTTACCTTTCCACAGCAACCAGCCATCCACAGATTCTCTGATCTACCTCGTCTGAGGTCATAAGATCCCCTGCAGGTCATAAGACCCCCATGGCAGAAAGGGTCCTGCCTCATACCCAGGGGGAAGGAAAGGAGCTTAGAGGAGCCAAGAGCAGGAACAGAGGGACCTGGCTGGCCTCCGCACTCCGTCCGTTTCCTCCAGTTCACCCCTTCCCATCCCATCCTCTCTCTACACTGCTGTCCATGCTTCATTGAACCCACACATAAAAATGAGTACTTCACCCCAGGTCTTTGGGTCTTCATCCTGAAGCTCTCAAGCATGTAAGACTTTGATTAAATAATTTGTATGCTTCTCCCTCATTAACCTGTCTTTTGTTATGGAGATGTCGGCCATGACCCTGTGATGGATGAGGGGCCCCATCCCCTCTCCCCGCCCCAACACTTACTATTATTATCCGTGTATGATAAAGGATATTACAAGAGATGCAAATGAAGAGGTAAATAGAGGTCTGGAGGTTTACCAGCCTAGAACTTTCTAAACACTGCTGTTTAGTTTAGCTTTTGTTTTTATTTTCGTTTTTAACTAGAGGTTCCATTACCGAAGGCATAATTGATTAGATCACTGGTCCTTGGTGACTAAGCTCCAGCTCCAGCTCCTCTCTCTCTCCTCTCTGGAGATTAGAGGTTGGGGCTGGAAGTGTCAATCACAGGGTTGTTCCTCTGGCAACCATCCCATCCTCCAGGAATCTCCTCCTGGTTGAAAGGGGCTCATTATGAATGACAAAAGAGGCACCCTTCATCCCTAACACTCAGGAAATTCCAAAGGCTTTAGGAGCTCTGTGCTGAGATCCTGGAGGAAAACCAGTGTCCTTCTTATGGCACAAGAGATATCTGCACGCGTGTGCATAAATACATTAGGAAAAAATACTTGATTCATATCTATTGGATTTTTAAAATATCCATGATAGATTGTGTGAAGTTTGGCTAAAGCTCATTCTTTTCTTTTTCTTTTCTTTTCTTTCCTTCTTTCTTTCTTTTCCCCTTTCTTCCTTCCTTCCTTCCTTCCTTCCTTCCTTCCTTCCTTCCTTCTCTCTCTCTTTCTGTCTTTCTTTCTTTCTTTTCCCTCCCTCCCTCCCTCCCTCCCTCTCCCCCTTCTTCCCCCTCTCCCTCCC
>JAJEJO010001896.1:92464-161104 GCA_020662805.1 Glaucomys volans | reverse complement strand
TCCCCCTCTCCCTCCCTCTCTTCCTTCCTTCCTTCCTTTCTTCCTCCCTTCCTTCTCTCTCTCTCTTTTTCTTTCTTTCTTCTTTCTTTCTTCTTTCTTTCTTTCTTTCTTTCTTTCTTTCTTTCTTTCTTTCTTTCTTTCCCTCTCCCTCCCTCCCTCTCTCCCTTCCTCCCTTCCTTCCTTCCTTCCTTCCTTCCTTCCTTCCTTCCTTCCTTCCTTCCTTCCTTCTCTTTTCTTTCTGTTTTGGTACTGCGGATTGAACTCAGAGGTGCACTGCCATGGAGCTACATCTCCAACACTTCTACATTTTATTTAGAGACAGGGTCTCACTAAGTTGCTTAGGGCCTCACTAAGTTGCTGAGGCTGGCTTTGAACTTGCAATCCTCCTGCCTCAGCCTCCTGAGTTGCTGGGATTATAGGCAAGGGCCACGGCACCCAGATTCTAGGTTTTAAGATTGACTTAAAGGTTTCTCTGTACATAGTGAAGTAAAACCTAACTCCATCTGTAAAGCACCTGCAACCTGCTCTTGTAGGTTAGTAATCAAGTCTCAGCAAGTCGAGAGCAGCCAGCTGCTCAGACCACGCCCACGTAGAGAGCCGGCAACTGTACCCAAGGACCATCTCTGTACCTCACTTCCATTTTCTGTAGGTGTCACTTCCTTTTCTCTGGCTATAGAAGTCTATCCAACCCCTGTGATGGAATGGAGCATTTTAAACCATTTTTGGTCCTGACTGCTGTCTGAGTCTAGAACCACAAAGAAAGCTAATTAGGATCTGCAAAACCAGATGTGTTGTAATTTTGTTTTTAAATCATTGTCAAACACAAAGAGCAAATTGCACAGCAACGTGTAAACACATAGCAAAGATGAATAAGCTATGCACGGTACACGCCCTGATGTGGAGCTGTGAAATGTAGAAAAGATGCTCTCCCTCCTAAGTTCATTAACAATCTATTGTCCCATCTCTATACCTGCTGCCGCCTCCTCATTCAAATCACCCTTACTAATGCTCTTTTTGCCTCCCTTTCTTCCAGAATCTCAACCAGCCTTTGAAACATTCTCCCTGCTGCTGCCAGAATGAACGTTGTTAAACACAAACCAACATACCTTCATTTCATTGAAGCTTCATTTTAAGCTAAAGGACCTACACCTGGGCCCTGTCATTTGCAGGGCCAGGAACAATCTCAGGGTGGAGAATGAGGCCCATCCCAAACCAGGCCCTGCCTGCTTCCTTTGTCTCTGATCTCTCAGTCACAGTTCAGGATAAAACCCCTGAGGAGCTCCTTGCAATCTCTTGCATGAATCAAACCTTCCTTAACTACTTCCCCCTCAGCCTAGAATGCTTCCTTTTTCTCCTCATCTGTCAAGACTCAGGACAAGTTTCTCCTCCTGCAGAGTCTTTTCTGCTCAGTTCAGGGTAGCACTGGAGATTCCCTTCCTGGCTCCAGTCCTTTGGTACTTAACACACCGCATGAGCTCCTTAATCATCTATGTTCCTCTTGTTGTGACTCCTTAAAAGCAAAGATCCATGTTCTGGCCCTTCTTTCAAATTCAGTGTCTGGCTATACTCAGTGTTTTTGGAGATGAAGGAAGGGAGGAAGGAGAGGGACCGAAGCGCATAGACTAGCATCAGCAGAACCTGACTAGGAATTACGCAGGTGTGATTTCAAAGAAGAAAGTGACCTGAAGCCTAGAACATCTCAACAGTGAGATCCCTCAGTGCAGTTTCAGAAGAGATTCTGCAGGAGGAAGAAACAGGGCTGTCTGTGGGAGAAGGAGAGGGACCCTTGGCTCCTGGGGTCACTTCCTCCAGAGGTCAGAAAACCGTGATTGGTTTGGGCTTTGAAAATTTGGGCCAATTTTCTTTGGCCCCCAAACTCACTGCTGTATTTTCTTAAAAATTTAATAGTAATCATAAACAATTACTCATTACAGAGTTTCTAATAATAATATAAACAACTAAAATAAGATATCATAACACTGATTTCTGACATGGATGACTGAATCAGAAACCAAGAGTTAACCAGGTCAGGTGAACCGGGGGGCTGCAGAGGCTTGAAGATGGTAAGTCCTTGAGCAGGCAGGGGTCAGGCTCTTACACACTGTACAGCCACCAAGGCAGGGTTTATAAGATGCAGGTTATCTGCAGGTGGAGATGGGGGTCCTGTGTCCCAGTGAGGTGGCTAAATCTGAAATTAATGGGAACTGGAGAAGGCCAGGATCTAATGCCCAAAGAAGACCTCCAAGAAGCTGGAGTCACTTCAAAGTTGTGGGATCTGCATGTGCACACTGAGGAGGTGACCTTTTCTAGAATTTTCTTTCATCCAAAACAGCTGGTGGGACCATGTCCTGAATGAGCCTATGTAGGGTCTGCAGGATGCCAGCCACTGAATGGAAATTGTGTCCTAGGGTGGCAGTCGTGTTTGCTTAGGTGCCTCATGCACAGGGTTTTATGAATTAAGGAGAAGAGCAACATTGGCACTTTGCTCTCGATTCCCGAAGAAAAGCAACCAGTCCTGAAATTGATTTATTTTTTTTTGCTAGTTCAATACTTACTTAATGTTATATGTTAAGCAATAGGATTTTACAATTCACTAGCCCTTCACTTACAGGGAATTAAGCAATAAAAATCCATTCTCTTTCCAAATGCCAAGAACCACAGCCATGTTCTAAGAAGTGAGTGAACCCATCGGGTAATTCAGTCAGCACATTGATTTCTTGTTTTCCAAATATCTATTTCTTTGCAATATATGGGGACTCCTTAATAGACTCCAAGAGCTCTTTCCTCTGACTTTCTGTAATTTCTTGCCTTTCTCTTCCCTTCTCTCCAAGCCCGGGGCTCAGGAACCTGTTTATGTCCATGTTACTAAAACCTTTTAGCTGGAAGCAACGTGTGTCATGCCTGAGACCAGTTGTGTGAGGGAATTCTCAAGCAGGGGCTCACAAAAATCAAACCTATGGATGCCAAAAGAAGCTTCATTTGATCTCCACAACATCCTTGTGAAATATATACCATTTATCTGGTGATGATAATATGCTCCTTGTTTGTAGATGAGAAAAACAAGGCTATCATTATCCTCAGGTCACCCAAACTATGAGTGGCAGAGATAGAAATTTGAACCAAATGCTCTGGCTACAGTTCTTGACCTGAGCCAACAAGATATACTTATCTCTGATATTTACACACTATTGTGTAGACAAATATCCCACCTTTGGCTGGTTCCCATCTATCAAGTACTTATTTATTAAGAAAACGGACCATGGTAGATGCTCAATGAATTGAAGCATGATCTCATGCAGAGTATTTTGCCAATCTACTCTAGCCTAATCTTCAGCATGGCACACGGCATGGGTAGGTTATGGTGAGGATAGGAGGTGTCCCCTGAAAGATCCTGTGTTAATGCAGGAATCTTCTGAGATCAGATTATGAGAGCTGTAATCTTATCTGTGAATTAATCCACTTGATGGATTACTAAATTGGATGGACTAACTGGGTGGTCACTGTAGGCAGGTGGGGCATGGCTGGAGGAAGTAGGTCACTGGACATGTGCTTCTGGGTTTACATGCTGTCCTTGATGCTGCTCCTTCTTTCTGCTTCCAGGCCACCAGAGCTGATTGTCTTTCCGAGGCCCAGCCCTTCTGCCATGATGCTCTGCCTCATCTCAGGCCCAGAACAATAGAGTCAGTGACCACCAGCTGCACCTCTGAAACCCACAACTCAAAATAATCTCCTCTAAGTTGTTCTAGTCACATATTCTTGGTCACAACAATACAAAGATATGACTAGCAGAGATATAGATGGAGCAGATGTGAAGACAGGGAAATGATGACCCTCAACAGCCTCCAGAACCATAGCTTATGAACTGCTCATGGTTTACAGTGCTTTGAAAAGGACTTCTGCATCCTCTAGGACCAGAGAGGGAAAGGCTTCCCTGGCTTTGAAGGGTGATGGAGATGGACCACGTGACATCTTCCCATTCTGCCCAGTCCCTAGAAACTCCACTCAGGGACCAGGCTGAGGGGTTGGATGGAAGGACTGTTGTTACCTTCTATATAAGTCCCATCATAAGGCTCTAAGTCAGATGACCCGTCCTAACAGGAGAGTGTGGGGAGAGGTGGGGACTGGTTTAACAGACTTCAGGGCCTTCTTGAGCCAAACCTGAAGGCTTCATTTGTGTGCATTTCTGTGTTTAGCTGTAGAGCCCAGGGTGCTTCAGAAGTGCCCATGGTGGCAGGTGAAGGGGCCAAGGAAGAACAAACACTGGGTATTTTCTTGCCTGTTAATGAACTCATATGATATTTACCACTTTGATAACACATACACACACACACACACACACACACACACAAACCCCACAAACACACAAAAATGCCCAGCACTACCATTATCAACCCCAAAGCCACTTCCACCAACTACTACCATTTTCACTGCTAATGTGTGCTTGGAGGCCCTCCGCTTAGTATTTACAGGCATTGTGTCATGAATCTTCCCAAACTACACTTTTGTTCTGTGTTTTACTGGGAAGGTCAAAGAGCCTAAATGAATTGCCCAATTCACACAGCCCAAGAGCAGCAGAATCAGGATCTGATCCCCAGTCTCTCTGGGCCCCAAGTTGGGTGCAGATTATCCTGGTACGTTACTGACACTGCTACACCCTCTGTGGTCTCTGGCGTCTCCCACTCAGCTCCGCCCTGCAGCGGGGATGGGTGCATCTTTGATTCCAGGCTCATCCCCTGTGTCCTGCAGGACAGCCGCTGACTCAAGGGCTGGAGTACAGTTTTCCCCTCACCCATGGCAGGCAGGGTCGAGGCTGGGGAGTTTCCCGAGTGAAAGACCTTCTTGGACTAGACATCTTTCTGGTCCCTGCTCCTCATCTGTGTATTTGGTTGGTTGAACTGTTTGCCATTAAACGCTTTGCCTCCCCCAGAAGTGAATGCGACCCCCACATATACACAAACACATACAGCACACTCCCCACACATACCATGCACACACTTCACACCCTCCACACATCACACACCCAGACACACCACATACCACACACCCGCATCTGCACACCCACACCACGCACTCCAACACACATCACATACACCACACACACACACACACTCTCCAATACACACTGCATATTCATCACACACACTGTACACACCACACACACCATCAGACACCACGCTCACTGCCACACACACTGCGTACCTCTGCTATCATAATGTCTTATTATTGCTCTATTTTAGTGTCAACCATCTGTGTTGGGACTCACACCTTGCATATGTGAAGGGTTTCAGGATGGGACATTCCCCTGGATTATCTCTGTGGGCCCATGTAGTCATGAGTCCCTGCAAAGTCCCCTGGGCCATATCAGGTGACATATTCACAGTGGAATACCTATACCTCCCACTAGAAAATGGGTGTTTGCAGGCTGGGACAAGGATACACACACACACACACACACACACACAGAGTTATGACTGAGTGGCGGCTGGATGAATGATAATTCTCATTGATTCTTTCCTGATGAAGCCCCAACATCAGGCCTTTAAAAAAGAGTCAATTTACAGCAGATTAATTCTGAGCTAGCTCCTGAGAAAAGTCTCACTCCTTCCTCCCTTCTGAGTCTGGGAAGGAAAATGTTGACAGAATAACCTTTGTAAAAGGCCTCTGGAAAACAAACACCAGCACACCCAAAACCACCTGTGGGGTGACTGAAATTCCAGAGATTCTGATGGAGGGTTAGATGGGAGGTCCTTTTAAATTTAGCAGTTCCGCCTCTTCCACTTAGCATACATATCAACTCTTCAATTAATTCATTTAATCTTCACAACAACCCTGAAGGGTAAGTTCTCCTGTTTTCTTCATATTTTAGATGCGAGGTCAAGCCCTGGGTTCAGGCCACGTGGGCTGTATGTGGTGGAACCCAGTTGAACATACCGGGAGAGGCACCGTGGCTCTGATGCAGGGCTAGGGATCTGGTAGGACCATCCTAGAACCCTCTGGGGGAAGGTCCTTCAGCTCTGGTTAAACTCAGTCTGAAAGTGGAATAGTCTAGAAAGGGACATGTTGGTATTGGGCAAAGAGGAATCCACTGCATATGAAGAGATTCTGGGAAGTTCTGCTGCTCTGTGGATGCTGACGATCCCCTCACTGTCCCTGAGCCTGCTGCTTCCTCACTGAGCAGATCCAGGGAGAACTGATCCTTGCTTGAATTCACCCACCCGGTCACCTGGCTGCACTCAGGACTGCATCAGGCAGGTGGTAGGTAGTCAGTGACTGTTTAAAAAGCACGTGGACGGTGAGTCATTCGTTCTTTATCATAACCTCATTAAAGAGCTTGCCCGTTCAGTGTTGCCAATGTGCACTTACTAGTTTCCTGTTGTTGCTGAAATAAATCACCATGAACTTGGCAGCTTAGAACTGCATAAATTTATCATCTGACACTTCTGGAGGTTGGCGGTCCACTGTGGTGGTGACTGAGCCTAGATCAAGGTGTTGGGGTAGCCATGATCCTTCTGGGAGTTCCAGAAAGCAATTCAACTCCTCACCTTCTCCAGATTCTCCTCCTCCATCCTCTGTCTTCCATGTTCAGTGCTACAATCCCTTCATTCCAACCTCTGCTTCCTTTTTCACACTCTTCCCCTGAATCCGATGTTCCTGCCTTTAATTTATAAGGACCCTTGTGAATACATTACCCCCCACAGAAAATCCAGGATAAGAATCGATCTTCAAATCCTGAGATCTGTCACATCTATAATTCCCTTCTGCCATATCAGGTAACTTCTTCACAGATTCAGGGATCACAGTGGGGGTTTTTCTTCTGTCAGTCCTAAGAATCTAGGTCCCTTTTTTTTCTTTAATCCATTTATCCATGCATTCATTCACTCAATGTGAGTCTTTATAATGAGCTAAAAGTATGTGCAATTATAGCTAAGCATAGTATGGTCTTAAAGACTTCCCATAAAGATACTATGAAGCTAAAAGAAAAAACAGCATGCTTAAAACAAATGAAAAAAAAAATTAGAAATGATTATCCAAGAATAAAAAGATGCAAAGAAAAACCAAATGTAAAACTTAGGACCGAAAAGCACAGTAACTGAAATAAAAATCCCAATGGATAGGCTGAATACCAGAATGGAAAGAGCAGAAAGAATCTGTAAGCTGGAAAACAGAACAAGAGAAACGACCACAGCTGATCAAGAGAGAGAATATTAACTCAGGAAAATGACTAGATCCTCAAGGATTTGTGGGACCACAATGAGGGATCTAAGTTCTTTGGGGTTGCACAAAGGATTCATAGAAACAATGGCCAAAAATTTTCGAAATTTGGTGAAAGACACAAATCTATCAATTCAAGAAGCTGAGTGAATCCCAAACAGAATAAGCCCAGAGGAATCCATGGTCAAGCTTCTCAATACTACGGACAAATAAAAAATCTTGATAGCAGGTAGAGAGAAATGCCTCCCTATTTGTAGCAAATAATCACAGAGGCTCCTTCACCAGGCAGGAACATCAGACAGAAGTGGCACAAAATTTTCTTTCAAGTTAAAACAAAAGAAGAGTCAACCCAGAATCCTATCCAATAGAAATGCTGCTCAGGAATGGAAATAAAGCCATTCTCAGATAAAGGAAAACTAAGAGGATTTGTCAATAGCAGTTAAACCTAAAAAAAAAAAGGAAGTTATCTAATCAGAAAGGAAACCATAAAGAATAAGAAAAAAATAAAGTATGTGGCAAGTAAAATTATGAATGGATAAGGTAGATTTTCTTTTTCCCTTGAGTTTTCTAAATTGTTTGACAGAAGCAAAACTTACAACATACATTAACATTTAACATGTATGTAAAGGAAATATTTAAGATAATTATCTCATTAATGGGGGAGGTGAATGAGCATAAGGGAGGTAAAATTTCATTTGAATTGATAAAATAACACTGAAAATTTACGTACATAGAGGGTAATAAAAATATGGAGAACAAGCCAGGTGAGCTGCTGCACACCTGCAATCCTAGCCACTGGAGAGGCTGAGGCAGGAGGACCACAAGTTTAAGGTCAGCCTCTGCAATTTAGCAAGAACCTGCTTCAAAATAAAATAAGAAGGGCCGGGATGTACCTTAGTGCTTGCCAAGTTCAATACCCAGTTCCACGAAAAACAAAAACGTGGAAAACGAATAGGAAAAAGAAAAGGCAAAATTAAACCCTAAAATATCAATCCCGATATTAAATATAAGTGATTTAAATATGCCAAATAAAAGAGAATGGAAGTATGGCTTAAACCAAATACATGACCCAAATATGTACCATCTATGAGAAAATAGTTTCACACATCATGCTGTAAGCAGGATTGAAGTGAAAAGATGGAAGAAAGATATAGCTTACAAACATTAAACAATAACAAGCAGGGATGGCTATATTAATATCATATACAGTAGACTTCAGCAGAGACAGAAAGGAATATTATACAATATTAAATAGCATAAAGGAATAGTATACAATGATGAAATGATTAGTACATTGATAAGTAAAAACCCTAAATATGTATTCATTAAATAGAGCTGCAAAATACATAGTGTGAAAGCAGAAAGGGACAAATGTACAATTATATTTGGAGGTTTCAACACTCCTGTCTGAACAATTGATAAAGAAATAGGACCAAGAGCAAGCAAGGTAATAGAAGGATTTGATAACACTATCAAACAACGGAATCTCTTCAACATTTCTAGACCATCCCAACATCAATAGCAGAAAACACAGTCATTTCAGTGCTCACAGAAGAACATTTACCAAGACCACATCTTGAGCAATAAAATAAACCTCAAAAATTTAAAATAATAATGTGATGTGATAACATTTTATCATAGAAATTATAGATGCTGGTGCAGTTTCTGTAAGTCTCAAAAATATGTGTAGGCTAATTATTGCATTTGATTTCTTATGGCAATTTATTGATTTTAATATGTATTTTCTTATTTCTTTGTTTTTCAAAAAAAAAAATAAAGTTAATATTTACTTGTAAAAAAACAAAACAAAGCAATTGAATTCATACAGAGCATGTTTTCACATCACAAGGGAATTGGTGCTAGAGATCAGTAAGAACAGAAAAACTTCAAACAAGGGCTGAGGATGGAGTGCAGTGGTAGAGTTCTCACCTGGCATGTGTGAGGTCCTGGTTTTGATCCCCAGTCCTGTAAAAACCAAAAACAAAACACTTAATTCACTTGAAAAATACACAATACAATTCTCAGTCATAAAGTCGTGAACAAAAGAAAGAATCTCAAGAGAAACATAAATAAATATATTTAATGGAATAAAAATACAACACATCAAAATTCATGGGAACCAGCTAAAGGAATACTGAGAGGAAAAATCCTAGGACAGAGTATATACAGCAGAAGAGAGGAAAAGATTCAAATCCATCATCTGCCATCGCGGGAACCTAGAAGAAAGAAAAGCCAAAGCAAACTAAGGCAAAAGAGGAAATAATAAAGAGAAGAGCAGAAATCCGTGAAATTGAACAGAAAAGAAATGAAAGAGAAAAATCAATGAACAAAAGAACTAGTTATTCAAAAAGATCAGTAAGATACAAAATACTAGCAAGACAGACAGAAAAAGGAGAATAGATATAATTTACCAATATCAGGAATGAAACAGGGGTCATCACTGCAGATTGTACAGGTAACAAAACAATACAAGGGAAGCCCATGAAGAACTCTGTATAAATATCAATATGAGGGCTGGGGATGTAGCTCAGTTGGTAGAGTGCTTGCTTGGCAAGCACAAGGCCCTGGGTTCAAGCCCCAGCACCGCAATAAATAAATAAATAAATAAATAAATAAATAAATATCAATATGATATCTCTCATGAAAGGGATCAATTCCCTGGAAAACATGAACTACCAGGACTCACTCAATATAAAAGAGATTATTTGAGGAAAGTGAATTTGTCAGTGTTTAAGTGCCCCCCAAAGAGGTCTATAGTCTGGGGGTAAAAATAGCCATTCTATCCAAATTAATATTTGGGTTTAATATAATTCCTAGCAAAATCCTAGCAAGATATTTTTACATATAGATAGAGTTACTCTGAAAGTTACACGGAAAGGCAACTGAACTGAAGAAAATAACCCTTACATCGTTTCATATCTTATACACTAATTTATTCAAATCAAATCATATATTTAAATGCAAAAGGCAAAGGTTTTTTTGTTCGTTTGTGGTTTTTTTTTTGTTTTGTTTTGTTTTGTTTGTATCAAGAATTGAACCCAGGGGCACTTAACCACTGAGCCACATGCCCAGCCCTTTTTATTTTTTATTTTGAGACAGGTTCTCACTGATTTGATTTGCTTAGGGACTTGCTAAATTATTGAGGCTGGCTTTGGACTTGGCATCCTCATGACTCAGCCTCCTGAGCTGCTGGATTAGAGGAATGTACCACCTCTCCAGGCAAAAGCCATTTTTTTAAAAGATAGAAATGTAGGAGAAAATATTTGGGACATTGGGTTAGGGGAACAGTTCTAAGGCTTGATGCCAAAAGTATATCCATAAAAGAAAAAGTGTATTTCGTAGAAAATTAATAACCTTTGCTCTATGCAAAAGCCCTTTAAGAGAAAGCAAAACACAAGATACAGATGCAGGAGAATGTTTGCCTACTATGTATCTGATGAAGGACTAGTATTTAGATATATAAAGAATTTTCAATATGAAATAGGGCAAAGAGAAAGAAATCCAATTACAAAATGGGTAAAAGACATGAAGAGTCTAGATCTGTGGCAAATGAGCACATGGAAAGATGTTCACGTTCTTGGCAACCAGGGAAGTGCCAGTTAAAACAACCGGATATAATGACAGTATCTTGTCATACGGACCAATTAAAAAAAAATTCCAACACTAAATTCCGGTGAGGACACGGAGAAAGTAGTGGGAATGCGAAATGGTACAACCACTCTGAAAATAACTTTGGCACTTAGAAAACTAAACATACACACCCATCACAGGATTCAGCAGAACATTTATCCCAGAGAAATGAAAACTTACATTCACACAAAAACCTATGTGCGGGAAGGTGGGTAGCAAACTTATTCATACTAGCCATATTTGGAAAGACTCAGATGTTCTTCAGTGTTTGAATGGAAACAAACTCTCATGCATTTATGCCTTTGAATACTAAAAGACCCAGTGATAAAAAAATGAATGAACTCTTGGTGCCTGAATCTTGAAAGAACTACCCTGAGTGATGAAAACCAATCATTGAAAAGGTTATATACTGTATGCTTCCATGTAGAGAACATTCTGGAAAAGCCAATGGGGTAGAGATGGAGAACAGATTGGTGGTTGCCCATGGTAAAGGAGTGGTAGGGGAGGGTGTGGATATGACAAGCAGCTCAGAGATCTTCGTGGTGAAGGAAGTACTCTGCATCTTGACTGAGCGGTGTCCACTTTCTGCCTGGGATATCCAGCTACAGTTTCCAAAGAGGTTGCTATTACAAGAAACCGCACAGAAGGTATTACGGAATTCTTCTCATATGATTTTTATTAGCTGTCGATGAATTTATAATTATTTCAAAATAAATGTGTAGTTCAAAGTTTGCAGGGATCTTGCATATTTAGTATTGATAAAAGAAACATTTGGAGATGTCTTAAATTTAATTACAAGAGGATGGAAAGAAGGAGAGATGAAAGGAGGTTCATCAGTTACAAGCTCCAGGCCCCAAAGAGCAGAGGACCATTTTACATTCTGGGGTGTGTGTTAAAACCTTAACCACCAGGGCCAGCCCGGTTGTTCACATATCAACTTTCCAGAATGTTAACCTCAACCTCTAGAGAAGCAATGATTCTCTGTAGGATGTCACTCGTATTGCAAAGCTTTTACCATCCCTCTTATCTATATCCAAGGTTCAGTGGAAACAGATCTTTCCCCCAAATTTATAAAAACACTCTTGGCTCTGTTGGGCTAGCATTTGCCACCTGTCACTGGAAGTTGTGGGAACTTTTCCCAAGACCTGATGCTTTTTCTGGTGAGTAACGACTCCACAAACCCTTTATTTCAGAGATTTCTCAGTCTCAGGAGTTTTGGGTTTGCTGATATCATTAGGCACAGGCCAAATGGGTTTAGGGCAGCCAACCCTTTTAGGACAAAAATCAGCGTGGTTCAGGAGCGGAGTCCAGCTTCTCGGACATCTGACCTTGGATCAGACAGCTGGTGGCTGAAGCCCTTAGCTCCTGACCTGGAAATGTGGGAGCAGATGGAGCCTGACTGGGAGAAGGTTCTGGGGAGCTGAAGCAGCCATGTGTGACTTTGCAGACTGAACATCCTAGAACCCAAAGGGGTAGAGAGGCCACAGCTGGAGTGGATTGAGGGCTGACTTGAGCTCTGAGGGGCCCTGGAAGTGGACTTGAGTTTAAAAAGAGGAGGACTGCGCTTAGAGTTTCCCTGGTGAGAATCCTCTTCCTGAGAAGTGATCCTGCACTCTGATTTTGGGGGCAAAGCAGTATCCTCTGAGAGATTGGGAATTGGCAGACAAAACAGGGTTTGAGTGCCAACCCTCTCTGTCTGCTTCCTTGCTTCCTCTCTCCCTTCCTTCCTAACCTCCATATTATTTTCTGCCCAGACAACAGTGATTTGAGGAAAGATGAGCTTTGCCACTTGATCTCTTGGACACCTGTCACCTCCCTCTTGGAAAATGCACCTGGTTGCCACTCCCATCTCTATTTCACAAACCACTCCAATTTCCAATGGAGAAGGAAATGGCAGGTGTGACCTGATGGTGAAGGACAGAGCTCCTTAAAGTGATTGCTGTTGTCCAATAAGCACGAAGCAGCCACGAGGGGAAATGACTTGCACCCCGTGAGGGATTGGCTGTACCGAACTTGATCTTCCTTGGGTCTGAGGTGTTTGGAGCATCGGAACCTGGAATGAGCTGGTGGAAGGGAAGATGCCCAGAGACTCCTGGACACACTCCCTGGATTCCTGTGTGGATGAGGAGCTGTCACCACTGACTCTCCTTCCAAGGGTGTTTGTGATGCAAATAACCAGGACTGAGCCAGGAGTGGAGGGCAAAGCCAAGCACTGGGAATCAAAGAGAACGCAGCTCCACTCCAGCTCTGGGTCCTAAAGCAACATTTATCAACCCCTTACTGGATGGAAGGCCCTGTTTTAGGCAAGGCCTTGATTCTCCTGGACAGATGGTAACAGTTGACATAAACGATTAGAACCCTTTCTGCAAATAATGGGCGCCATGCAGGAAATGGTTCACGCAACGGATCTTTGTGAGCACCTGTGTGTCAGAAATTGTAATAGGTGCTGGAGTCACAGAAGGTGAGGAATAGAGACATCATCCCCATGGCGTCTGCTTTCCTGTGGGGGGGAGACAGAAAATTAAAAGTGAATGACTGTGTAGGTTGAGGAGTGATAAGAATTGCACAAATAAAGCAGGTGAGGTGAAAATGTGTGTGTGTGTGTGTGTGTGTGTGTGTGTGTGTGTGTTATAGGCGACGGGAGCTCAGGGAAATTCTCTTTGATGAGGTGACAGGCATTTGTGCAGTGATATGACTTCTAAAACCATTTTCTGCTGAAAATGTGGAACACAGGCTTTAGCTGTGAGGTTGCAGTGAGGACAGAATGAGGTGCTAACTTTGGATGTTCCTGAGCAGGCGCCAGGAATGCAGGGCCCGTTCAGGAAGCCAAGGCTATTACCGTTATGATTATTGGCCGTGGTCCGGGATGGCTACGGTGGTCTAAGAACAGAGTGAGGAGCCACGTTCTTTTCCTCCGGGGTCTCAAGGGAAAGTCTGGACATGAAGAGAAAGGTGGAAACAGGAAGGTTTTTTTTTTTTTCCCACAGGCCCCAGAGCATCTGCTGGAAGCTGAAATCTTAATTAACTCAGACAGGGGACTGTCCTCATTTCTAGGCTTTTACAACTTGTGATGTTTGCAGAGCCAGCAGGGAGGTTGGCTGTGTGCCTCATGGTGTGCCAGTTTAGGGACCAGCAACTGCCCAGGTCTGGGGCCTGTGGCTGTAGGAAGGACCGATCGGGCCTCAGGCAGGGGCTCTGAGGATGCTCTGGCTCTCAGGTGAGAAGATTCCTCCATCATCCATTGAGTAATTGGCTCAGCAACCCAAAGAAACCGCAGAATCAAATGCTATCAATAAAGAGAATGCAGCATATATTACCAAGACTAATGGCGAAAAAATCAGTCCAGGCTGTGGCGCGAGGTTCTAGCAGAATGGCAGATCGCAGTGATGAACACACGGCAGGCTCATGGTGAACCAGGAAGCAGAAGTCAGATCCATGCTTTCCAAACTGAGGTCTGCAAACATCTCAGCAGTGAGGATTATGTCAGTGTGTTTCCAAGCAGGAAAACAGAAGGGACTTCAAGTATTTCAAATAGAAGGGACTTAACAGGGAGAATTATTTGCCTAGATGATGGAGGAGTGAAAATCCAACACAGATGAAGTGGTAGTCCAGAGATGAGCAACTAGGAGTTGCTGCCAACCTTAGTCCAGAGAGGTCAAGAGGGCCATGGCTGATCTGTCCCAGAAGAGCTGAAGCCATGCACAAAGAAGCCCCTGCCTCAGAAGCCATCTGAGCAGAGTGGAGGGGACAAGGCCCTGTCTCTCCCTTGGTTCTGGCTGCACAGTCTCCACGATGCCTGCCTGGCCAGCCCCATTGGATGCCAGGTGCTCTGGGAGCCTGGGATGTTCAACAGCTCAGGGAAACTCCACAGTGATGCAGAGGAGGGAGAGGAAGGGCAAGAAAGCCACTGGAGGGCAGAGACGTCCAAAGACATGACAATAAGCACCCCACTTTTATTGATCATGGACCTTTTTCTCTCCCCTTGTGCAAATTCTCTCTTCACATTCTTGTTTTCTTTGCTGTGCAACTTTTTAATTTGATTCCATCACATATATTAACCCCTGGCATTATTTTCTGAGCTTTAGGGTCCTATTGAGAAGGTCGTCACCTGTGCCTCTATGTTAGAGCGTTGGCCTTACCTTTTCTTCTGGGAGTTGCAATGTTTCTGGTCTGATTCTCCGGTCCTTGATCCATTTTCAGTTGACCGTCCTGCAGGGTGAACGATAAAGGTCTGGTTTCATTCCTCTATATATGGATAACCAGTTCTCCCAGCACCTTTTGTTATGAAGGCTATCTCTTCTCTCATGTATGTTTTTGGCACCTTTGCCAAGGATCAGAGGACCAAGCCTTTGGGAGTTTGTCTCTGTGTCCTCTATTCTGGACCATTGGTCTATGAGTCTGTTTTGATACCAGTACCAGGCAGGTTGAAGTCAGGTATTTTGATGCTTCTTTTGGCTTAGAATTGCTTTGGCTCTTCTGGGTCTTTTATTCTTCCAAATGAATTTTGGAACTGTTTTTCTCTAGTTCTGTGAAGAACGTCATTTTTATTCTGATGGAGACTGCAGATAGTAAACTTTTGATCATGGATTGATCATAGACATACAATACCATGGTAATAGGTACCCAAAGCAGAATTCCTTCAGGAAAGTGCCCTATTACATAGGTACCACCATTTTCTTAGCTTTGCATCCCTGTGACCAAAATACCTGATGAGAACAACATAGAGGTTGAAAAGTATATTCTGGCTCCGAGTTTCAGGGGTTCAGTCCATGTTGGGTTGAGTCCATTGTTCTGGACCCAACATGGTAGAAAGGCATGGCAGAGGGAAGCTGTTCAGGACGCAGTGGCCAGGAAGCAGAGAGACAGTAGGGACCACAGGAAGATGTGTGTTTCAGTGCCCGCCCCCAGCAACCCACCTCCTCCAGCCACCCCAAACCTGCCTAGAGTTACCACCCAGGCAGTCCAGTCAAACCACGATGGACTGATCAGGTCATAGCTGTCACATTCGGATCATTCCACCTCTGAACAGCCCTACATTAACAAGAACTCTGGTGGGGGGACCCTTCATACCCAAACCACATCACCCGCTGCCTTTGTAGCTAGGCTTGCCAGGCTTAGCAAGGTGAAGTGACTTGCCCACAGGTGACACTCTTAGGTGACTCTGCCAACACTTGAACTAAAGTCAGCAGGATCCCAGAGTCGATGGCTTTACTCCTTACAAGAAGGAAGCAAGAAACCATGGGCTTTCCAACAGGGCTAATTTCATCAGTTGTAAATATACTAAAACATGAGTTTCCTAGAAAAACACACACTAATGTATTTATAGAGGAGAATGATCAGTCTCCAAGGCTTACTTTTTTTTCATTTCTTATTAAGGTACAATTTGCATACATTAAATTCGGCCTTTTAGTACGAAGTTCTGTGAGTCTTGACAAACGCATTCCACTGGGTCTCCAGCGCTGCAAATGAGACACAAAACTCCACAAGGCCCCCCCACCACACCCTGGGGCCCTTAGTCATCAACCACTCTTCCTCCCCCTCAGCCCCTGGCCACTCGGATCTGTTTTCTGTCTCTACAGTTTTGCCAGTTTCAGAATATTATATAGATATCATTCAAGTTCAGCTGTTTTCGTATTTAGCATAATGTATAGATTCATAAATTCTAATCATGCAACAGGGGACATTAGATACGTTGCTTGCTGACTGGGCAGGTGTTTGAGCATTCACTCTTCCTTGTCTTTAGAAGGATCTTTGTGCACCAATTTGAAACATCTCCTTGACTCAGTTTCTTCATCTGGAAAAGAGATATAATATTAGCAGTAACCTGATCATCTTTCTTTGAAGATAAAAAGTTTATATAAGAGCTTAGAACAGTGATATGCATAAGCCCATTTTGTAAATATTACTAAGATGACTATCATTAACTGCTATTATCATTCTTGCTGATATTGAATTAATAATCAGGACACCATCAAGACCTGTGGTAAGTGACAAAGAGGGATAGTATACAGTCCAAGTTGGAGTTTTGGACTATGTCTTTTCGTCTTAGAGAAACCACTGTGAATATGCCTCTCTCTTGGTGGCTGTACCGGATTCCTGTTATTTTTTTGCACAGAGCATCCTTGACCTCTTCTGGTACCTCTCCTTATCCTAAGGGATTTTTCCTTTCTTTATCTTTTTGGGTTTATTTGTTAGGGTTTTTTGTTTGTTTGTTTTTTGGTGGCGCTGGGATTGAACCCAGGACCTCATGCATCCACGGCAAGCACTCTACCAACTGAGCTACATCCCCAGCCCCTGATTCTAGTTTGCACAATCATCTCTCAGGTTTCTGAAAGACCCATCGCATCCCCGGCTCCAACATCACCTGCGGGACCCAGATCTGACCAATCAGAGCTCTGTGTGCCTTCGACAACTGTGATTGGTCCAGGCAGGGGCGCGTGACTCACGCTAGTCCAATGAGGAGCCTCCCTGGAATTCCACTAGAGCTCCCGGGAATGCGATGATTCACTGGGGCTGGGGCTGGGGCTGGGGCTGGTACTGGTACTGGCGTTTGGTGGTAGAGCGCTTGCATTGCACCTCAGAGACACTGGGTTCCACCCTTGGCACCACCTAAAATAAAGCGATGGTGTCCATTTACAACTTCATGAACCAGGAGCTTGCAGCAGCCATTGTCCCTCCCTGAGGGAAGATGCTACCTGTGAACAAAGTCAACGTGGAGGAAAGGACTTGAAAGGAGCGGGTGGGAGATTTTCTTAGGGAACCGAGGCTAGATGGCCTTGCTCTGTGTGAACCACTCAATTCTTTTCCGTTGCTCTTTTACTGGAACCGGTTTGAGTTGGATTTCTGCAGTTGCAGCCACCATTGTCCTGGTTTACAGATCTTTGAATTGTGCAGAATAATCTGCAATTGCGGAGATTCAATGGAACCGCTTCTGTGCAAAGCCTAAAACATTTTACAAGTCGCAATACAACTTGGCAACTGTTTGGACTCATGGAGAAGCTTCTTGGGAGTACCGAGATCAGGAGCCGAGCGTTTTGGCCATTGTGAAGCCCCTCGGTGGGGAAGAGTCAGGCATTGCATCCCGGCTCCCCCACAGGGAACAGCTGGACGCTATTAGGATTTTACAAGAAGATGCGATTAGGGTCTTAAAGGTTTTATGGCATTAAGGACCCTCTCCGTCTTTCCCTTCTCACTACAGCATTCAAAAATCTTTCGTGCAATATGAAGCAGTTAGAGTTACGACAGAAAGCTTGCTTGACGCAGGTAATGGAACCTTAGTTAGTGCTTCAACCTACTGTGTGGCTGTGGGTTGTTGCTGGTGTTTTCTGAATCTCGGATTTTCCAGTTGTGGCACAACCGAGGAATATAACCCTTCTGCCTTCCATCAGGGTTGCTCTTTGGTTCAAGAGAAGAGAGGCGTGCAAGTACTTTGAACGAGTGGCACATCCTCGTAGGTGAGTTATTCCATATATTTGTACATTAAGATTTATGTGATCGCTAGGTTTGGACAGATGTCCCCTATAAGACCCATGTGTTGAGGGCTTGGTCCTCAGGGTGGCACCATGGGGAGGTGTCGGAACTTTAGGACCTGGGGCCTCACTGGAGGTTCTTAGGTCTTTGGAGGCAGGCCCTCAAAAGTGATTGGGGACCCCAATTCTTCCTCTTTCTCTTTGCTCACTGGTAGTATTATCAGTGTTTTCTTTGGCCATGCGTTTCCACCATGATCTACGCCTCTTCTCCTCAGAGGCCCAAAGCAATGACGTCCCCTCATCTTGGCTGGAAACCTCCAAAACCATGAGTCAAGATAAAGTTTCTCTTTATAAATTAATTATCTGGTATTTTTGTTGTAGTAATGGGAAGTTGAACAACATGTTAATCTTTTCTTTTGTACCCATTTTGGATTTCTTACTTATTTTGAAATATTTTCCCAGTTTTATTAGTTCGTATTGACTACACATTATATCAGAATTAATTTTGATATAATTATAAATGCAGAGTATGGTTTGCTCTAATTTAGTCCCCAGTACTGACCCTTACCCTCTGCCTCCTCCCTCCCCCTGTTCCCTTTCCTCTACTACTAGTGATCTTTCTGCTATTTACTTATATTTTCTTATCAGTGTCTTGTGAATATTCTTAATGGTGAGATTCACTGTAGTGTATTCACATATGTACCTAGGAAAGGTGGGTCAGATTAATCCCACTGCCTTTCCCATATTCCATCCCTCCTCCCTCCACCTCAAGCCCCTTCTACTCCCTGATCTTTCTTTTATTTTGATGGAATATGCCTCCATTTCCTTTCCCTCTTTCTTTTCCCCTTATTTTGGTTTCTCTCCCTCTCTCTCTCTCTTTTTCCTTGTTTTAGACTAACTTCTGCATATCAGAGAAAGCATTTGACCTTTGACTTCCTGGGTCTGGCTTATTACACTTAGCATGAGAGTCTCCATTTCCATCCATTTACCAGCAAAGGCCATACTTTCATTCTTCTTTATGGCTGCGTAATTCTCCACCGCATATGTATTGCATACATACCGCATTTTCTTTATTCATTAATCTTTATAATATAAATGTTCTGAATGCAAAGATCATGTTCTTTACAAAGTACTTTTGTTTTGTAAAAGTCTGTAATCAATTTTTTGGAAAAGGGCTATAAATGCTTCCCTTTCTTGTTTCCATAGTGTTTAATAGAGGATGTTGTATCCTCTATTGGAACCTTTTCTCCTTGAATCTGGGCTGCCCTAGTGACTTGCCTTGGCAGATAGAAATTTGCAGAAGTTATGAACTCTCATTCTCTGCCTAGGACTCAGGAGATCTTGCAGTGACCTTTCTATTTTGGAGTCTGCCGTTCACCATTAGGAAGTCCAAGCTAGCTGGCTGGAGGATGGACGCCCACTAAAGATGGACCATATCAGCTGAGTCCATCCTAGCCAGCCAGCTCCCAGCACTGGTCACAATACCCACCCATCTCAGCTAAGACCCATAGAGCCATTCTATCAGACTCAGCCAAATTGCTAATCCACAGTATGATGAGCCAAGTAAAAGATGCTGTGTTGAGTCACTGTGTTTTGAAAAGGTTCATTACGGTAAAAGCAAACTAATACATCCCAGAGAGAGCTGGCAGGTTGTAGCTGTCAATCACCTTGTGTCACTTTACAAGGACGGTGATGTGAGTGCCATCTCTGTCAGTTATTCTCATGTGACCTTAGGTGAGTCATTCCTGTTGCCTCTCTCCTTCTTCAAATTAGAACTAATATTTCAACTCACCTCACATGATTCTGAGGATTCAGTAGGATGAAATCAATACTGGGGATGGGCTGTGTGAGTCACGTCAGAGTGGATGACCTCCGTACTTCCTTGCAAACTTGGGGGTTTATGTGAACTGTATAAATGCAGGTTATTAGTATTATTGTTATGCACAGAGTCGACACATAATCAATATCGATGACACTATTGGAATAAAATGTCCAAGACTTGAAAGTGAAAAGAGAGAATCCTCCCAGAGCCCACACACAGCGTGCAGACCAGCATTCCACGAGGACTTTAGAGAAGAATCGTGATAAGGTGATAACCCGCCCACACTTGGACGCATCCCTCACAAGCTCTTTGAATGTTGCTGTGTTCAGAGAATATCTCGGAGGATGGAGGAGAAAGAAGGAAGCCTGGGGCAGTTTCTGATCTGCACCCACATGTCTTCCAAGCATAAGGAGGTAGGACTGAGAATGTCCCAGGGCCACGCAGAACTGAGCATGTGGAACAACCACTGACACTTTGTGAGTGGTCAAGTCCCAGGGGATGCACAGCCCCACCAGGGACAGTGCAGCATCTTTGTAGGGTGATCACTGTCCCGTCCCAGGGGCTGACCTGGCCTTCATGACTGAGCTGTGCTATGGTGGGATGTGCCATCCTCGGAAGGTCAAAGGACCCAAAGTCTTGAGCCAAGATTTCCCAGGCCAGGTCTCTTAAATGGATTTTTTTCTATCCCGAGGTAAAGTGGCTGCTGTCTGTTCTGGCTGCTATGACAAAATAGCACAGACTGATCCAGCTGATGAACAACAGAAACTTATTTCTCACCATTCTCAAAGCCAGAAGTTCACAATCAGGCTGCCAGCACGTCTGGGTTCTGGTGAGAACCCTCTTCTGGTTTGCAGAATGCCAACTTCCTAGGGTATTTTCACATGGTGGAAAGAGTGGAAGAATGCTCTGGGATCCCTTGTACAAGGGCACTAATCCCGTTTATAAGGGCTCCACCCTCAGGACCCCATCCTCTTCCAAAGTCCCCACTTCGTAATATCATCCCCCTTAGCAGTCAAGATTCCAATATTTGAATTGTAGAGGGACCAAAAAATTCAATCCTTGATAGCTTGGAACTTGGAAAAGACCATCTGTCTTGGGACACCTCGCTATTCCTGGAATAGCCATTCATTCACTCATTCCTAAGACGAAGATGATGGCGGATACAAAGTGGATGGGGTAAGAGCTTGGGATCTTGGACCAGACTCGTGGAATCGGCATTTCAGCTCTGGTGTTGTGAAACAGTGTGACTCTGGGCAAGTCTGAACCTGTTCCTCCATTTGTGAAATAGGAATGATGATAATGGTAGTAACAATCATGAAATAACTCCTTGGGTAAAGGTGAGGGTTGAATGGATGTACAAAGACCACGTGAAATTCTGAAGTGTGTAAGGACTCCGCAAGAGTTTGTTATGGCTCCTCTTGTTACCTAGTGAAAGTCTACCACCTTCCAGGTTCCATGATAGATGATGGACAGTCTGTGGTCAACGGTGTAAGACAACTGTCTTCATAGAGTCCACCTTCTACAGAAAAAAAAAAATATGTGAAGGATTGGACGAAGAACTGAAAAAGTAATAATAAGCTTTTGGGTTTGTGCTGGAGGAAACAAACAGGGAGTCAGGACAGAACAGGATTTGGAGGCAAGGGATTTATCCAGAGAGATGGTCAGGGACAGTCCTTAGCTGAGCCCTGATATAGAGAAGGAAGGTTCAAGAGGGAAGAACAACTGCAAAAACCCCAAGGTGCAGATGAGCTGGACATTCAAACACTGAAGAACAAAAACAACATAAATGGAGTTTAGTGGAAGGAGCAGAGAGCAGTAGGGGTAGGGGAGTGCCAGGAAGCAGGGAGGGGACTGGTCCTGTGACCCAGACACAGACACATAAACACAATAGTAAAACAGGAGTATTTTTTAAAATAATTTTTAAATTGTTTTGTTCTAATTAGTTGCACATGGCAGGAGAATGCATTTATGCATTTTGATAGATCATACATAAATAGAGTGTGATCTCTAATTTTTCTGATTGTACATATTGCAGGATCACTTGGGTCATGCATTCGTACATGTACCCGAGGTAATAATGCCTGTTCCACTCCATTATCATTCCTTCCCGCATACCTCTTTCCCTCCCTTCTCTCCCCTCTACCTAATATAACTCTATTCTTCCCTATCTCCCTGCCCCTTATTGTGAATTAGCATCCACAAATCAGAGAAGACATTAGGCCTTTGGTTCTTTGGGTTTGGCTTATTTTGCTTAGCACGATATTCTCCAACTCCATCTGTTTACCAGAATTTCTTCTTTAAAGCTGAGTAATAAGAGTAATTTTTAAATGTACAAGTGAGGTATATTCCTCTTAGGTTATGCATGCTTTTATTTCATTCATTTGCATTTTGCTGGGTTTAACAGAGGTTAAGTAACCGCTGTCCAGTCACATGGCCCTCCACCATGACCGTATGGCTGCAGTTTCTCTGGCCTGTTCAGCTCCGTACCTTCAATCTTCCTGGATTTTGTGGTGGACAGTCTTTTGGGACCTGTAGTTCTAGTCCTCTCTGTCACTTCTTCTAGATGGTTTCACATTTGAACACTGGAAACCACAAAGCACAATTAAGATGAGCTAGATATGCAATCGATCAACAAATATATGAAGAAATGTCCAACATCTCTAGCAATTAGAGATGCTAATTGAAACAAACGACTCTAAGATTTCATCTCACTCCAATCAGAATGGCTCTTATCAAGAATAGAAGCAATAATCAGTGTTGGTGAGGATGCGAGGAAAAAGGTTCACTCATTCATTGCTGGTGGGAATGCAAATTGGTGTAACCATTATGGAAAGCAGTGTGGAGATTCCTCAGAAAACTTGGAATGGAACCACCATTTGACCCAGTTATTCCACTCCTTGGTTTATACCCAAAAGATTTAAAATTAGCATACTACAGTGACGCAGCCACATCAATGTTTGTAGCAGCTAAACTCACAATAGTGAAACTATGGAACCTACCGAGGTGCCCTTCAACAGATGAATGGATAAAGAAAATGTGAGATATATATATATTATGTATTATATATAGATAATGTATACGTATATGTATAATGTATATATATATTATATATATAATGATGGAATATTACTCAGTTTTTAAAAAGAATGAAATTATGGCATTTGCTGGTAAATGGATGAAGTTAGAGAATATCATGCTAAGTGAAATAAGCCAAACCCAAAAAACCAAAGACCAAATGTTTTCTTTGATATGCAGATGCTAATTCACAATGGGAGGCGTGGATAGGGAAAAATAGAGTTACTTTAGGCTATGTAGAGGGGAGAGAAGGGAAGTGCCAGGAGTAAGGGGGTAGGAATGATAGTAGAGTGAAACAGAGATTATTATCTCATGTACATGTATGACTGCTTGACCAATGTGATCCTATAATATGTATAATCAGAAAAATGAGAGATCACACTCCATTTATGATCTATCAAAATGTTTAAATGCATTCTACTGTTATGTACAACAAATTAGAAGAAATGAGTTAATTAAAAAAAAGAAGAGTTAGATCTACAGTTACCAACCTCCAACTCCCTTTTTTCTGAAATTTATTCCTAACAACTTCCATCTAGTTGATGCTCTAAGGGTCAAAGAAACACCTGTGAGCACTTGTGAAAGCCCTTCAGGTGTAAGGAGAACTTTCTAGTACTCAGACCTTTGGATATCAAGGACAAAGGGACAACGATATCACTGCTGTTCAAGCAAAGGTTTAACGTCTGCTCACAGCAGGTGAGTGTTGAGGTGTCTGCATGGGCAGGTGACTGTGGACTTTGTGGTGACTTCCCAGGCTGTGCAGAACACTTGGAAAAATTGTCTCAATTTTCTGAGCTTCAGTAACTCCTTTTTCAAAAGATGAATTAAGAATGCCTTCCCAAAACTAGGGCAATAGATACTTCTCATATGCTTACCATATACCAGGTGCTGTTCTACTGTATCCACATACACCCAACGAGGCAGATGATGTCACTCTTCCCATTTGAAAAATGATGGTGTTAGCAGACATGGTGGCACACACTTGTGAACCCCAGCTCCCCAAGGGGCTGAGGCAGTGGGATCGAAAGCTCAAGGCCACCCTGGACAACTCAGTGAAAACCTGATTCAGAATAATCAGGGGATATGACTCAGTGGTAGAGTGTTTGCCAAGTCTGTGGTTCACTTCTCAGTACTTTGAACAAACAAACAAAAATGATTATGCTGAAGAGTCAAGTTCACTTAGTAGAGTCAAGTTCACTTAGAATCATAAAATTAGCAAGTGGAAAACACTAGAATTCAGACCCAAGCTGTTCTTCACCTGAACCCTTACTTGGTAATACACAGGAATAGCATTTGGTCTGATTATGTACTTATTTTAGAGTCTTTCTTCCTACTTATAAGAGGAATTTGAGTTGTTCATTGTCTTCATCTGTTTTGGGTTGTTATAAGAGATTTCCTGATGCCAGGTGATTTATAAAGAAAAGAAATTTGTTTCTCACAGTTCTGGAGGTCAGGAAGTCCCAGATCAAGGGGCCAAGATCTCCACCATCCTATCATGGAGGACAGAGGACACGGGAGTATGTGAGACAGGGAAGAAAAGGAGATAAGCTCATTCTTCCATCAGGATCCCACTTCCACCATAACAGCATGCTTCTGTTTATGAGGACAGAGTCTTCAGGACCCAGCCCCCTCTTGAGATCCTCACCTCTCCACACTGTTGTACTGAGTATTACATTTCCAACACATGAGCTCTGCAGGGCACAGCCAAAGCATCGCTCTCAGGCAGAAAGGCTTCTGTGGACTAGTCGCCCTGATTGCGGCTTGACCCTTGTAGTTAACCAGCCTTTAAAAATGGGGTGTGTGCAAAAGAAAAGAAATGTCACTGATGACCTGGTATAATTTGGTATGCCTCTCTTCAGATAGTTGCAGATGAGATGGTAGAGATTCCTCTAGATCTTGATTAGGCTATATGGGAAAAACAAAAATATCCTTGCAACTCATGGTATTATCCAACAGGGTGGACCCAGAATCTCTTGTAACATTCACAGGTTCAAACTGGAGCTCGCAACTTCTCTTCTGACCTTCTTATCCCATCAGAATAAAACCAGCTTCCTTTGGGCTCCAAGATTCGAAAGCTGTTACATCCGATTGAGGATGCTCATCATCTTCAGAGACCCAAGCAGAGGAGGAGCATTCCAATTTTTTTTTTTTTTTAAATTTTTGAACCGGGGTTGAACCCATGGGCACTCAACCACTGAGCCATGTCCCTAGCCCTTTATTATATTTTTTTTAAACAGAGGGTCTCAGTGAGTTGCATAGGACCTCTCTAAGTTGCTGAGGCTGGCTTCAAACTTGCAATCCTCCTGCCTCAGCCTCCTGAGCCACTGGGATTACAGGTGTGTGCCACTGCACCTGGCTCCAGTATTTTGTTGTTTTGTTTCAACCACTCTGTCTTGCTTTGAGTGACTGGTTTAATGATTCAGAACTTCACTCTTCCCTGGATGAGTCCTCCTCACCAGCACAGTCATTCTTTGATTTACGATATTATTTAGACTACAACCTACTCCCTGTCTAAACCCTCCCTCTTACTCTAATCTCTCCAGAGGAAGATCCCCAGGAACCTGCTTTGTCTCTCTCATCTCCAAGTTAGATATCACCAGACTCAGTCCAAGAGTTCAGAGTCATAGCCAACGCGCAATGACTCTGCTTGCCTTGGACAGCCTCCCTGGACATTATTGGTATCCTCTCACAGCAATAAAGGGGAGACCACATTTCAAAGACACTAGAAACAAAGATATTATCTATTTAGTTATGCCTCCATAGTTTCCAGAAAGGATTCCCAATTGTTCTAGCAGTTCATGCAAGACCATAAAGTATTGCAAATCAAAATTGGAGTGAAAGGAGAAAAAACACATCAGAGGATGTGCAGTAGAACTCAATATCAGTTTGCAATGCAGCCGTCATGACATGCTAGAAATGGCCAAGGCAGGTATTTGCCTTTGGGCTTGCTGGAGAAAGCTTGACTGTGTTTCTGTCACTCACAAAGGCCACGAAATAAAAGCAGGACACTTTTTCAGAAGTAAAAATACTCTGGATGCAAGAATCAGGTTGGAATCTATCCCTGAGATCCTTATAAAGAAGGTGCTTGTGATCTCAAGAATAACCTGACAATAAGACTTTTAAAAATGTTTTTTTTTTGGTGCATAATAATTGTGCAGAATAGGGGGTTCCGTTAAGGCATATTTGTGCATGTGAATATGGTCCTTTGTTTTTAATGATACTCAACAACGTCTGAAATTATACCATCAAAGCATAATCTTGGAGGAAAGCAATTTTGTAGGAATCCGTACAACATCATTCAGATTCCTGGCAATTTAGTGCTTGGCTTTGCCCATATTCTATGAAAATTTCTGAAATCATAAGTGGAGTTTTTAAAGTCACCTCTGCATAGAGTTTTTCTTAATTGGCATTCTGATAAATTCTGAGTTGAGTTTAAGAGTGTATCTGGTGGCATTTAAAAAATAATGTAGCTCCTTTTGTTACCTATTAAGATCACACTGCTGTCATTTAAGACTGATGTTCCAGGTGGGTGTAAAGGGGCTGTTATCACACTGTGGAGAGATTCCTAACAAGAATACATCCCTGTGGGTGCGAAGAATTACCTAGGGAATAGAGCAGGATTATCTTCATCAGAGCTGAGAAATGAGTGATCAAGTCCCCAAAGTCTACTCTGTATAGAGAGAATAAAAACAGTGGTGACCTGAAATATCATTACAGCAGATATTATCGATACCAGATTCAGTCGGAATAGAATTTAAAGCCTTCAAAACACAGCTGTCTCTGATGAGCTCTTAGTAAAAGATTCAAAAGAAGTAACAATCAGGTAACTAGTCTGTTATCCATTATTGATAACTGGAAAAAGACACAGTTGGATACAAAGATAAATTGAAATCATGAAAGAATGGTGCAAAGAAAGGTTTGAAGCTACAGAATAGAAGGCGCCGGAACACGTGTGAGGGTTTTCTTTGTCTTTCCTTTGAATTTGGGGGTGAGATATTCACCGAGCTGACTGCTCCAGAGAGCATAAGGTAGCATGGGGGCTTGGAAGGTGTGGAGATGATTTGGACTGTGAGAGATTATTCTTCAGGAGATGAATGAGAAGAGTTGAATGGCGGTGGTTACCCTCTGCAAGATTTTGTGGCGTTCATAATCAGAACAATTGAAAACTGAAAGTGATCCAAGTTTAAGGGCTGGTTAGAATGCAGGGGGCACGTTCAAGGCACGATTCAACATCAGAGCCATAAAAGATCAGTGGGAAATGTCTTACCAGGCAACGGGACTAGGAAGTCAGGCACACGGAGATAGAGGAGATGGGAAGGATGATGGGGACTGAACACCTAGCGACAGGTGATGGGGAAAGATGCTTCCAATTAGGTAGCTGTAGTTGGAGACTGAGAATTCAAGCCAATGAGTCTACTTGAGAAATTCGAGTGAGTTAATACTGATGATGATTCACTGTACCCTGAAACTATTATGCACTGTAAATTATTATTCCTTATGATGGTGTTCAGAATGAAAATGATGAAGCTGAAGCTCATAATAGTGATGGTGATGGTGGTGGGGTGGTGATGATGGTGATGGTGGTGATAATGGCAATAGTGGTGAGGGTGATGGTGCTGGTGGTGGTGATGGTGGTGATAGTGATGTTTGTGGTGGTGATGGCAATGGTGATGATGGTGATGGTGGTGATAATGGAGATGGTGGTGATGATGGTGATGGTGGTGATGGTGGTGATGATAGTGGTGGTGATGGTGGTGATGTTAGTGATGGTGATGATGGTGATGATGGCGATGGTGATGATGGTAATGATGGTGATGGTGATGGTGGTGATGATGGTGATGGTGATGGTGATGATGATGGTGATGGTGATAATGGTGATGATGGTGATGTGGTGATGGTGATGATGGTGATGATGGTGATGGTGATGATGATGGTGATGGTGATGATGGTGATGGTGATGGTGGTGATGATGGTGATGGTGATGGTGATGATGGTGATGATGGTGTTTATGGTGATGGTGATGGTGAAGGTGGTTGGGATGATGGTGATGGTGATGGTGGTAAAGATGGTGTTAGTGGTGGTTGTGATGTTTCTGGTGTGATTCTGCTTTTCCTAATGACTTAGAAGAGATAAGCCACATTCCCAAACCTTTTTTTATTTTTTATTTAGAGACAGGGTCCCCCTAAAAGTTGTTTAGAGTCTCACTAAGTTGCTGAGGCTGGCCTCGAACTTGCCATCCTCCTGCCTCAGCCTCCTGACCTGCTGGGATTTCAGGCTTGGGCCACCACGCCCAGCTCCTGTATTTGAATGTTCCCTGCTCCTTCTATAATACGATTTCTCGTCCTGCCCTGTTGCAAGTCTGGAGTGTGCTTTCCCACACATCTTCTCTTCACTGTCACTTTCCAGCCTAAAACACCATAACTTTTCACCTGAACTACTGCAGCCGCTTCCCAACTGACCTGTCTCCAATCTTGCCTTTCCTCTAAACTTCAAGTCCCAACACAAATTCATCCTCCACGTGGCAGCCAGAATGACACTCATTCAGGAATGTAAATCATATGCTGTTATTCCTGTACCTAAGCCATCCACCTAGGAATAAACAAAAAACCAAAGAACACAGAAACCAACTGCCAGGTGCAGTGGCTCAAGTTTGTAATCCCAGCGCTCGGGAGGCTGAAGCAGGAGGATCACAAGTTCAAAGCCAGCCTCATCAACTTAGTGAGGCCCTAAGCAGCTTAGTGAGACCCTGTTTCTAAATAAAATACAAAAAGGGCTGGGGATGTGGCTCAGTGGTTAAGCACCTGGGTTCAATCCTTGGTACAAAACAAGACAAAACAACAACAACAAAATCCCAAACACTAACTCCATAGTGCAGTCTGGAGAGCTTTCTGGATGTGACCCCTGCTCAGTTCTGCAGCCTCATTTTATGCCCCATGCCCTTTAACCACTGAGCTCTGGCCACACGTGTCTCCTTAGATCTCTGCACCATCCACGCGTTCATGAGCACAGGGATCTTTCAAAGCCTCAGTCCCCAGCCCCAAGGACCACAAGACTGCCACTAATACCCGGTGTTGAGTGAAGGAGCATGAAGACAGTGTGAATACCGCTATTTTCTCCATCACCAATACGTCACATACGCATCTTTATTACTGTGTTTCTGACAGTAAATAATCATTTCATATTTTCATATGTGGGTTTTTCATGAAAATCTGAGTTTCTTCTGGTCTGGGACCTTGTCAGATTTATTTCCACACTCTCGGAGCTGATGACGGTGTCAGGAGACTAGCAGGGACCTTGCAGACACACAGAAAATTGAATGCATGCCTCTGTAGTGTGGGATCAACAGCCTGTGAGATCAGAGTGCTACGTTGGGATCAGGTGTTGTCCTTGTTAAGGGTGACAACAGGCAGCCAGGCGGTGGGGTTGGAGACATGCAATCACAGAGAGCAGCCGGCATCACTGAGGGGACAGATGTGCTTATTTCTACCCAGGGGTGGCCTGCCGGACCCTCCGTCTTCTTTGAAAACATCTTGTGTAGACTCTGGTTGGTGGGAAACTTTCCTGTCGCTATTTTCTCTCTGAAACCAAGGGACAGGCAGAGAAATGACATTTTCTTTGCCAAGATCAATTCGAAGTTCTCAGCAGGAGCTCACATTAATCACTTCTAAGAGGCTCACTCTTGCCGCGTGAGAAGGACTATTGTTATAGGCACAGGGCCAGGGAATTCATTGATCCCCTCCCGCCACATAGGAACAAGTTCCCTTTATCTAATTAAAGAGGGGCATTGTCAAATGCCGCTGCATTGGACTCCTGTCACTTTGAACTGCATGTGGTTCCTTTGACCCAGGACAACAAAGCATGCAGAATCTGACCTCCAGGTCAGGGGACAGACAAATCCGAGGTGGCTCGTCATCCTCCCATATGGGCCAATTAGCTTCTCTCTTCAATGAACCAAAGCAGCCCCTGCAACTGAGCGTCTACTACGGGGAAAGCCTGGGATCATCAGAAAATGAAGACATGAACGACTGGGCTCTTCCTTGGAGAATGCAGAGGGAAGAGGCAGAGATGAAGAAACCATCATAGAGAAAAGGTGGAGGGGCTCTGATAGAAGCTGTACGAGGGAATTCTGAGCAGGGATTTTCCAAATAGCCACAGTTGGAAGCACCTGAGGGATAGGGAATGTGTTCTGTACTAAAAGTATGGGAAAGAACTGACCATCCAGAACTCAGCACTTCCTGAGTTCTATCTATGTTGATGTTCAAAGACCCTGGGGCAACCCCACTGGAGGAAACCCCTTGTCCATCAAAAAACCTGGGAGCTGTCCGCCAAGGTGGATATACCAGTCCAGCATCCCTTATCTGAAATGCTTGGAACCGGAAGTGTTCTGGATTTCAGATTTCTTGAGATTTTGGAATATTTACATAGACATAATGAGATGACTTGGGAATGAGATCTAAACCTAAACATGAAATTCATTTATGTTTCATATATAACTTATACACATAGCTGGAAGACAATTTTATGCAGGTTTTTAGTCATTTTATGCATGGTGAAAAGTTTGATGGTATGGAAATTTCCACTTGTTTGCTCATGTGGGGTTCAAAGGTATTATTCAGCCATAAAGAAGAATAAAAATTTTGGCATTTGCAGGTAAATGGATGGAATTGGAGAATATCATGCTAAGTGAAATAAGTCAATCCCCAAAAACCAATGGCTGAATGTTTTCTATGATAAGTGGATGATGATACATAATGGGGATGGGAGGTTGGGGGTAAAAAAAGAATGGGGGAGCTTTGGATTATGCAGAGGGAAATGAGAGGGGGGAGGAGTGGGGATATGAAAGATGGTGGAATGAGACCAACATCACTACCCATGCACATGTGTGATTACACAAATGGTGTGAATCTACATCATGTACAACCAGAGAAACAAAAAGTTGTACCCCATTTGTGTCCAGTGAATCAAAATGCAGCTTAAAAATACAAAAAAAGAAAGAAAGAAAAAGAATGTTTCAGACTTTGAAGCATCTTAGATTTTGAATTTTTGGATTTGAGGTGCTCAACCAGTAGGACCAGCACCAGAGGGTAAAAGAGGGAGAGATGTTTTATTGTTCCCAACTGATCCACCACTTTCCACCTCAGTGATCTGTCCCAGCACAGTTTGCAGAAGTAGGAATAAAGATGAGAAGAGTTAAAGCAAACAACACAGGATCCTTCATGGAAAGTCAGGGACAAGACCTTGCGGTCTGTCTCCTCTTCCATACCTTTAAACCTACCTCTGAGTAAGGATGCTCCAAGAGAGGAGCAGAAAAATAGTCTCCAAAATTGAAAAAAGGAATCTCTCTGAGGGAGGAGAATTTGGGAATTTGATGGTATATGTGATGTCCCACTATTATTTAGATTTTAGTTAAATCTGAGTAACTTAAAGTTGTCTAGCTACATGTTCTGATTGCTATGAACTCAAGTTAAGATGCTCTGTAACTGAAAAGTGTGGATTTTGAAGATATAGTTTAGAAAATGTAAGATATCTTGATAATTGTTATATTGATTTCATGTTGAAATAAGGGTTTTGGATCTATTGGATTGAACAAAAATTATTAAAATTAGTTTTATTTGTATCTTTGTACTTTCTTAAATGTGCCTACGGGATATTTAGCAGTGAACATGTGGCATGCATTGCATTTCTACTGGTCAGCACTCTCTGTGAGAGACTGAAGGTGTGTTGCTTTGAGCAGCTTAACTTCTGCTACTTTGTACAGAAGCAACAGAAAATTAACATATGATCTCAGGTTTTTTTTTATTATGTGATATTGAAAAGCTACAATGAAAATATGGAAACTGTGATAAGTCACTTAAACATAAGTGGATTTTTGTAGCTTCCCTGACCAAAAGAACCATACTGCATGCCTCACTGTCTCCCTAAGAGCCTTGGAACACAGCCATGTTGGGAGGAAGCCCCCAGCCAACAGTCAGCATTAAGTACCACCCAGGAGAGCAAATGAGCCAACAGATGATCACTAGACCCAGCCTTAGAGCCTTAGAGCCTTGCGAGTCAGGATGCAAATGACATGATACCAAGACAGGATATCCCCATGATACCCTGTCTGAATCCTACCATCCTATTACCTTCCAAATCAGTGCACGGAAAGCACTTGTTGAATGTCCTGGGATAAGTGGAATATCATCAATGTGGCATTTAAAAAAAATTCTAGAGAATTTTTCCATAATTAAATGTCCAGAGAATTGAAATATTAGCTCCTCAGAATTGTGGATACTAGATACATCACTTCATCTGTGTCCCAAATCAATCCATCCATCAATACCTCTAATTTTATAGAATTTTGTATATGAGGGATCATACAACATGTTATATTGATTTCTTGCTGCTTTTCCTAGCTTTTTAAAAAACAAAATAACAGCTACTTTTTCTTTAATAAAATTCTTAAATTTAATAATAAATTTAATGAAATTCTTATTCTTTAATAAAAAGAAAAACTGGCTTTGCCCAATCTTTCCTCTTTCTCTCTCTCTCTCTCTCTCTCTCTCTCCATACATATATATACATATATATACATATTAGTCATGTATATACACACAAACACACCCACACGCATACACATATACAAGTGCCACTGATTTCCTGGGAAGCTGGGTATGTCCAGTCTCCCACTGTCTTCAAGTCCAATCACCGCACCTCAGCAGTTCCTCTTTGGATCAACCTTCCTTCACTTCCCTATCAAGTTGTCTTGGTCACCTTAATTCAGACTCTCAACATTACTCAGATTGTCATATTCTCCAATCATCCTCTCTGGACATCCCAAATCCCTAGAAATTGGAGTTTGCTACTTGCATGTAGAGTTTAGAGCTGGGAAGTGGTTCAGGCAACAGGGAGAGGAAAAGGGAGAAAAATCACTGACCCGGTCATTGCTGCAGGTGACTGGGGCTGGGTCCCTCAGGGTCCTTCTGAGCATATGATCAGAGCATGACAGGGACTGGCCCCCAGGGTGGAGGAGGGGAGCACTTGTCCTTTGGCTTCTCATCCTCTGGGGCATTAGCTCCTGCATCTTCTAGGGAACCTTGCTGGAAGGCTAGACTGGGTGCTGGGGGCTCCCAGCTTTGGCCACGTGAAGGTAAATGGCGGCAAGTGGGAGGGTTGGTGGGGCTGAGGGGAGTTGCTGCCTGGTTACACTGCACTGAGGGGCTGCCACTCAAAGCTCTAGGAAAAGGTGGCCTGAGAGGTGAAGTGGGTCACAAGTGCCCCCAGGGCCCTCCCCAGCTCTCCTTGTTTACACATTAATCATTTTTTCATTCTGGTATTTTCTCCATCCAGTTTCCATAATGATCTTAAAACCATTGACTGTTATTCTTCTGAATAAGAACCAGGACCAACTCCTGGCCTCTCTGTGACAGGCTACCACAGGACACAGGACCTTTCCTGCTGGTCGCACCATTGAAGCAAAACTAATATGTATCGAACCCTAAATATGAAGGCATGTAATTGCATAGGTCTTGACGTGGGAATATACTCAAGACACACTCAAGATAATGAATGCCTCTGCCACCTCCCAAGTCCCCCGTCCGCCTTTGTGATTCATCTTTCCTGTTCCTTCCTCTGGCAGGCAACCACTGTCCCTGGGGATTTGTCCTCATTTTGTAGGATTGTATATAGATGGGATCCCAGAGCATACTATAATTACTTTCTTGCTGCTTTTCCTAGGTTTTCTCTAATAATTCCTGCTTTTCCTAAACTTAATCCATTCATTTGGGTAGGACCTTTTATACTTCCAGGGTGCACAGTTAAGAACATGATTGGGGGGCTGGGGATATAGCCCAGTTGGTAGAGTACTTGCCTTGCAAGCACAAGGCCCTGAGTTCAATCCCCAGCACCGCAAAAAGAAAAAGAAAAAACATGATTGGTGCTGGATAGTGAGTGTACCATATTCCCTGAGCCACCACTGACTCACCAAAGCATGGGCATGTGACCAAACCTGGGCTCCAGTAGAAGCTAATGAGCATGAGTCCCTGGTCAAACAATGGATAAAATGTGTTTGTTTCCCTTGTAGTTCCTCAACTAGAGAGACAGACATGAGCATAGAGTTTCTGATGCATACCTTTTACCTCTGGCAGACAGCCTATCTGAAAATGGAAACAACTTGGGAGTCGTTGAGCCTAATACACAGGGAGAAAGAGTCCCAATGGTGCCATTGGGTACCTAGATGCAGCCATACCTGAATCAAGAAATGTCATGTGCCAATACAATTAATTCTATGCTTAAACTGATATGAATCGTATTTTACCACTTGCAAATGAAAGAGCCTGACAAATATACATCATCACCTGGATCCCTCCTTTTATTTATTTTTTTAATCTCACCATCCTCAGCTCTGCCCTTGAACACTTCATTTTGTACCACACCCTTGCATCTTTTGAAATACACCAGGTGCTTTTCTAACCTCCGTTCCTGTGCTCATGTTTTGATTTCCTTACACAATTCTGTCTTTCCCATCAGAAATCAAATGCGATGAGAAGAAAAAGATGTCTTTCTAGATATTTTAATCCAATTGCATATTATATCATTTATTTGATAATATAGTCAACATCTCCTTGGTAGATATCAGTGCTGATTGACAGACTCTCTGTCCTTCTGGCAAGTTTATTCAAACAAGGAAAAGACTCAGATATTCCTGATTCATTTTTCTTTCCATCGCAGATGGAGTTTCATCTTGGAAATCAATACTTGAACACATGCATAAACTTAAAAATCAAGTGATTCAATGAAATTAAGTTACTTTAGAAAGAAACCACCGTGAGTATTGATTTATTTTTACCTAAGGAGATTGATTTTCCATATGCAAGGAAGTCTATCAGTCCCTCAACCCATACCCTATACCTGTTTCCTTTGCCTATTTTCTATGAAATCTAGCAAGATAGTACTGTGAGAAGTCATGTCAGTATTCTGTGACCTGAATCACCACTCCTTTATAAATACTGAAAAAAATCTTTCTTTTGGATATGTGCTTATTTTACTTATTTCTTTGAAGATCATTGTGGTCAATATCTGAGAACAGAATCAACCATTAAAGAAGATTCATCAGCTATCCCTAATGGCAGCGATGTAACTATTCCTTGTTATAACTACAATCCTGATTGCTTTAGCTATTGATTGCCTGGCATATACCTTGGAACAGTTGATCCGGCTGAAGGCATTTTCCTAAGCCTCAGTGATTCTCTCATGACAGGTAGGTCCTGAATCCTGCTCTCTTGAAAAACCAGACTCAGAAGCCTGACTATAAGCCCTTGGCTGAAAGACTAACATGGTATTTAAAAAGTAAAAGACTTTTGGTCTCCTTTGTCCAACAAAGTTCAAATTTCCCCTACAGCAATAAACACCTTATTTGAGAAGTGTGCGGTATGGGCTAAAGTCTTCAACCATGAAATTATATGACTCTACCTTGACCTCTGGTTTTCTCCAGTGGATCGCATACATAGAATACAAACAGCAGCTCTGGGCTGTTTCTCTGATCCGACTGGTGAATTGTGTAAATCTCGGGGCATACGGACTCTGATACAAAGGCATGCAGGTAACAGGGACATCTTTATCTGTCCTCTCTTACCCTGAGCAAGACTGAACAGCCCCAGGGGCTCCCTGCTACATGATGTATGTATCTGACCACCTTGCTCATCGTGCCTCCAGCAAAAAGAGACAGTGTTCCCTCTGGAGGAGAAACCCAGGGTCTGGTCACAGTGATGGGGCTAGTGGTCCCCTCAACCCCCGCCTTGGTCTGACCACTGACTGTAAAAGAACAGCTGAAATAGATGGCAAGGTGCTTGGTACTCAAAGTATGGGCCAAGGACCAAGGGGACCGGAATCTCATGAAGTCTGTTGCAGATGCGGAATCCCAGGCCCTATCCAGACCTAATCCACCAGAATCTTCATTTGACCAGCCTGCGGGTGGTTCTCAAGTCCATTAGTATCTGAAAAGTACTGGGGGAACTGATCTCCATTATTCTTATCCCCAAATCTTTCACAGTGTTCGGATCATTATAACCTGAATTCATTCCTTTTGGAAAGCCAATTCCCTCTACCTTCAGGTCCAGGGGTGAAGAAATGAGTGTATCCATTCTCTGACGACAGTGATTAGTTCAGAGGTAGGCAGGTGACTAATTGGGGTTAGAGACCCTCCGGCCCAGGAAAACTGATTGAGCTGTTAGGGGTGAGACATCACCTCTCCTTTTATTTTTTTATTTTTATTTTTATTTTTTTTGGTACTGGGGATTGAACCCAGGGGCACTCCACCACTGAGCCACATCCCCAGCCCTATTTTGTATTTTATTTAGAGACAAGGTCTCACTGAGTTGCTTGGGGCCTCGCTAAGCTGCTGAGGCTGGCTTTGAACTTGCGATCCGCCTGCCTCAGCCTCCCAAGTGCTGGAATTACAGGCGTGCGCCACCGCTCCCAGCTCCATCTCTCCTTTTAGACTTAACCTCAGAAGGCTGGAACTGCCAAGGGTCACCTTCTGGAGGTTGATCTACAGTCAAAAGTCAGATAGGGATGGTGGTGCAAGCCTACAAACCCAGTGGCTTGGGAGGCTGAAACAGGAGGATCATGTGTTCAAAGCCAGCCTCAGCAACTTAGTGAGACACTGTCTCCAAAAAAGTAAAATAGAATAAAAATGTATATATATATACATATATATATATATATATACACATACATACATACGTCTGGGGATGTGACTCAGTGGTTAAGCACTCCTAGATTAAATCCCCGGTACAAAAAAAAAAAAAAAAAAGGGAATAAATACCCTTAGAGATGACTATTCCTCTCAACTGAACATACACAACTGAATTCTGATTCTCTGCTTTATTGAAAAGGATTGAATTTATTTTAGAAAAGAAGTAAAATGTAAAATGATCTGAACACCTTTTTGGAACCATGGAATCTAGAAAGTGGGAAGGAATTAAAGACCATGCCGGGCTTTCTGAATCTTGCCTGTTTGCCTACCATTCTTCTGGCGATTTGCCTCCAAGTCATGGTCCACAGGGTATCATGCTCATGCCTGCATACATGATGGTTTTAATTTAAGTCCAAGGATTCTTTAATGACATCATTTTTTTTTAAAGGTAATCATTATATTCCGGCCATAAACGCAAATCCCCAACACTTACCTTAAATACGCAAATGAACACACAAACATGTGAAAGTCAAGTGTCCTTTCCAAAGTCTTGCAAGGTACTATCTCTTGCAAAGCCACTTCATTTGAGGATTTATTTTCCTTTTTTAAAGGAGCTAGAAAGCAAGTGTTAGATATTCAAGATGTTCTCCCTGAAAAAATTGGAATAATTGAAAGGAAATGGAAAGGAATAACCTTTCTGTTGCTCGATTTGATGTTTTCTAGTGCTGGAATCCCCATTACCAACTATGGCACGTGTCCCACCCTTTGGGGAACATTAATTCCCATCTGGCACCAATCGTGTGCTGTCTGTATGCAGTGACAAGTGGGCAGTGCCCAGGCTGCACTGGGACTCTTCCTGGGATGAAGTTCTCATTACCACTAGCATGGGTCCTGTCTTGGCTACAGTACAAAGTCGAAACCCTTGCCCCCTACTCAGCCCAATGGCCCCCTGTAACCTCTGCCAACTGAGAACAGAAGTGCTACCCTCGGGGACAAACAAACCCTGAACCTAACCCTGCCCGGAATGTACCCGCCAGCCTTCCAGAGAGAAAAAGTGGCTTCTGTGGGAACAAGGACGTTCCTAGGGCTGATCCTTAAGTCTCAGCCCTCATGTCTTCTATGCGCAATAATCATTCATCAAGACTTTCAGACCAGGTACACGACAGAGGTGAAGATGCTTTGGGAGTGGTGAGCATTTGAATTCTGGAAAGTCAAACGCACCTGGTCCATCTCAGTCCTGCCACTCATGTCTGGCCACATCAACTTTTTCCCAATTTTTTTTTTTTAACATTTTAACTTGTCCATGCTTGGAACTCTTTCTGCTTTCTGTTCCTACTTACTAGAAAGATGCTTCCCGGTTCTTTTGAATGACTTCCTTCTCATTAGCTAAGTCCCATTTCAAATGTCATTTACCTTGAGAGACCTCCTTGGAATAACCAAGTAAAGGCTTTTCAATCCTCCAGAGACTTTCTATCCTATCATCCTGATCTATCTGCTTCTCAACACATGATTCTCCCAAATTACCCTGTTCATTTACTTGGTTTTATAAAAATACAAGACACAAGATGGTAGGTAACTCATTGCTTCATTGCTAATACTTAAAAAGGTGCAAGAAATCCAGTATCTATTGAGCATTTGTTAAATGAGTGGATGAAAGCAAAATACAGAATTTTATTTGCAAATTTAAAAATCTTATTCCCCTGGTCACTTATTTATGCATACATTAACTGAAAGTCAACCATGGTCTGAAAGTATTAAATGGTAAATGCCAGGAAAAAAGTTTTTAAATTTTATTCCTTATACCCTTTCTTTTTTCTTTTTATTTTTTTATTTTTTTTTTTTTCGGAACCAGGGATTGAACTCAGGGACACTCGGCCACTGAGCCACATCCCCAGCCCTATTTTGTATTTTATTTAGAAACAGGGTCTCACTGAGTTGCTAAGGGCCTCGCTAAGTTGCTGAGGCTGGCTTTGAACTTGCGATGCTCCTGACTCAGCCTCCCAAGTCGCTTGGATTACAGGCATGCGCCACCACGCCCGGTTCCTTTTTTTTTTAGTTTTTAAATTTTAATTTGCATGCTCTTCTGAGTAGTGCGATGACCATCCTACTCCATTCTGCCCAAGATGTGCATCTTCCCTTTGTCTACTGTATCCACTTGGTATATGCTACCCTCCCTTAGTGACATCGTAGCCATCTCAATTTTCAAATTGAGAGCTGCAATATCCCAGGTCTGTGTTCAAGTAACCTTTGTTTTTGCTTATTAATGGCCCTAAAGCATAAAAATAGTGTTGCTGGCCATTCAGATATGCTGAAGAGACTCTGTAAAGTACTTGCTTTAAGTGAAAACATGAAAGTTCTTGACTTAGTAAGGAAAGAAATCATATGGTGATGTTGCTAAGATCTAGGCAAATTATTGTCTGTTTATTATCATGCTTAATTTGTGAGTTAAACTTAGTCATAGGTATGTGGACATAGAAACAATCATTACATACATAGGGTTAGATATTCTCTGAGGTCTCAGACATCCCCTGGTATAACACATGTCCCATGGGTAAGAGGAGAATTTAGGCTTTGCTTAATTGGGAGTAACAAGTGTCATCTTGAGTTCTGAAATCTGCCTGTCTCTCTCCCCTTCATCTACTCCAGCTTGTCCATTTCGACTTTTCCAGCATCTTTGCAGAACAGCATCCTCGATGTGTGGTCTGACCCCACCAGAGTAAGTGTGTTGCCTGCTTTCTTTGGGGCCCCTTACTTTTCTTAAGAGAGTCTAAACAACATCAGATTTTCCTGGTAGTCTCATCACTCAATACTTATGAGCTTAATGTCAGAAAGAAAGCACCAAATTTTTAGAATGTGTGTTTCTGCCAAGACACATGTCCTTGGGAAGCTAGCTTTTTAATACAAACTCAGGGCCTTGCATTCATCCTTGTTAAACTTCGCCATATCCCCTGACAGGTATTTGTGTCATCCTTGTGTCTCTCAATCTGTGACTTTTCTTGGGTTCTGGCAGACTGTGTAAGAGGTGATTTGTGGAGTTGCTTCACAGCAGGTAAGGGTTGAGTAACAACCGAACCTACTGAGCTTCCATTTCATCACTGACTCCAATGTGGGCCTAAGCCGAGGCAAGGAAAAATGAAACCCCATGGGAACACCATTCTAAATAATAAAAATAATAATAATAGTAACCATCATACTAATAATAATAATAATCTGAGTGATTATTGTTTTGGTTATCTATGAAAGTATAGTCATAGATAAATAGCACCAAAACAGAGTGGCTAAAGCCAACAATTTATTATTCCCCATATTCAGTGATTTGACTAGATGTTTCCTCTGCTCCATGTGATATTGGTGGTGGAACCAGGAAAGCTCGACTTTCTAACATAGCTTCACTCAAATGGCAAGCACCTGGTGTTGGATGCTGTCTGGGGGCTCAGGTAGAACTTAGGATGGAAAACTCCATTCTTCCCCATGTGAGACTCTTCCCTCAGTTATTTGGCTTCTTCATAGCATTGAAATCGGATGCCAAGGCTAATATTGCAAGAGATAGAGGTCAACGCTCATAGTCCCTGAAGATCAAGGTTGGAAGTTGCACCATATTACATTGGTCATATAAGATCCCAGAGTCAGCTCAGATTTTGCAGATGTGGAAAGTGAGGCTCAATGACAGGAAGTTACACAACTAGCCCTTTGGACCTTTCATCAGAAAGTGACTGAGCTTCGTGGTCCCAGATCCAGTATGTACAATGTCAAGATATTTTCTCCTTCCTCAGGACTTAAGAAGTCTACGGCCACCCCTCTTTCTTGATCTGAGGCCATGATTTAGTGGGATTGCCCTAGATTTGATCTTCTGTCCCAAGTTTTTATTTACTCTCAGATTTCTTTACTTAAAGGAGAAGCTAGAAACAGAAATAGTTTTCTAAACCCCGTGAGTCCTAGTTTGAGAGTGTATCCTCTTGATTTGAATATTAAACATTTCCTTTTGTGTACCAGCTTTCCCCTGCTCATACTTTATCATAGGCAATTTAAAAAAGCCAACCAGTAATTTCACCATTGTTTTGGAAATCTCCTTAGAGATTCACAAATTTATCGGGTCCATTTTTTCCCCATCTCCTACCTAACTATAGGTGAAGGGTTGGCTCCTGATGTGCCATTACATAACACAGATCTGCTTTACACAAAACTCCAGTTGCAATTTTCTCATTACCTTTTAGGCCTCTATTCATAGACCCCTTACTGCCTGTTCCTCCATACATAGTCAATGTCATATGATGCCTCCTCAAGGTGGATTAGCTTCCTTACAACATGGAGGCTGTCTTCCAAAGCACAATATTCCAAGAGGTGAAGATGGGCACTGAAGAGCCTTCAATATCCAGTATTGAAATTACCCAACTCTCTTCTACCACATTCTATTGGCCAGAATAGGTCAGAGGGAAAATTGAAATTTAAAGAAAGGAAGAACAGACTCCTCTCCTTCACAAAGGTAAGGTAAGATCACCATGCAAAAGAGTGTGTGCAATGGGAGACATTGGGCGGCTATCTTTGGAGATATGAGCTACCGCATTTATACCACAAGTCCTGTATCCTAGGCCCAGTGCTAGGGTCATAAGCCCTCTCACCCTCTAAACCCTGTGAGATAGATGATGTCATTGTCATTTTACAGATGCAATAATTCATACACGTTGAACATCTCTAATCCAAAACTCTGCAATCCAAAATGCTCCAAAACATTTTTGGCATCGACATGGTACCTCAAATGGAAAATTCCACCCCGACCTGGTTTGATGGGTCACAGTAAACAATATAGGTGAAATAAAAATGTTAAATAAAATTACTTTCAGGCTCTGTGAAATGTTATATGTGAAACTTAAATGAATTTTGTGTTTAGATTTGGGTCTCAACCCCCAAATATCTTTATGTATATACAGGCATTTACTAATAAGGAAGAATTAGAAATCTGAACTACTTCTGGTCCCAAGAATTTAGGATAAGAGATGCTTATTCCATACGATAAAGGTTAGAGAACTTGCAAGTTGGAGGTCACACTCAGGCAAATGCATTTGTTAATCTGGCTGTTTAGCTTCTCACCTAATCCAATGAGACAACATTTCATCCCTAAGTGAGGGATTTTCCCAAAGGGTGAATAAACTGGCTTAGGGAGAAGACATTTCTTGTCCTGCCGTATTGATTTATTCATTTATGCATTCAAATATTTATTGAAAGCCTGCCGAATACCAGGCACTGTTTTGGACATTGGAAATGATGAATAAGAAATATAATGATGAATTAGAGATTATTTCAGCTTTTGAGCAACTTATAATACATATTAGAAAAACAGCTATTATGACTTTGAAATAATTGCTGTTGTGCTTTCCTTATGTGCTTCAGGAAGTAAGAACATGCTCTACATGAGAACTTTAAATAAGAGGGTGATTGGGAATTTGGCCCAGAGTCCAAGAAGTTCAAACATTTAACGTTTAAAATAATTATTTAAAAGATGGTGCAAATGCCGTGCCCTTTCTTCCTCAGCAGGTCCTCCCTCTTCACGCCTCCAGTTCCTTCTCAGTACAGAAGGAAGTGGGTGCTTGTCTAGGTCAAGCTTCCTTGGCAACTGGCAGGGAGAGCTGTGTCCACTCTCTTGTCCAAAGGCAGCGTGTCCACTGGCCCTTGCACCAAGTAGGAGGCCCTGACTGCATCCACGACTTGGTGACTTAGTTCCCCATCTCTTGTTGATTGTCCTTGGCACAAATGACCTGCGCCTGTGCTGAGAGCTACGTTGGCTTAAACTGGAAGATCCACAGAATTCTCCTTGGTGTGAGTGACATTCAAGGAAAAGATGAGAAACTTCCTGAATACCTGGGCATCCATGTGAAAGTGCCGTGCTGATTTAGTCAACGTGGGTGAGGAGGAGGTGGTCACAGCCTAGCTCAGGTGTCGCAGGCCTGACTTGAAGCTTACAGTATGACATAACATGGATTACTCAACCTCTCTGAATTTGGTTTCCTGTTTTGTGAATTAAGGAACAGATGATACGACGTAGAATTATTATAAAGACCAAATAAGATGATGCTGAAGACAGTGCTGGACCCAAAGGTGGAGCTCCATGTTGATAGCTGATTATTAGGTTATTAGTGATATGTTTGGGTTAGGAGAGTTCACAGCAGAGAACTACTTTATTTACAGACTCTAAAAAGGATTGTGCTGAAACAGTTAGCTCAGTAGGCCTGAGCTGCCCCAATCCTGCACATCCCTAGGGTCTTCAGGATGACCCCTTGGTCTGCTCCTGGGGGATAATCTGGGAGCTCCTGAATACCCCGCCTGATGAGGGCGTGTCTGTCTACCTGAGATCTTGAGCCCTGTCTGCTAGTTCATGCTCACAATGTGATTTGCAGTCAATGATCACTTATGCATGAGCAGATTTGGGGCTATGCTGTATAAATTTGATACCTTGTGTGTGTGTGTGTGTGTGTGTGTGTGTGTGTGTGTGGATGGTGGGGTAAGGAGTGAAACTAGATACTGAGTAGTTAAGACCAGTCATGTGGGGTGGGTGCTCCATGCCAAGATGTGTAACATATTGTAAAAAGCCTGGGTACTGAGGCTTTTTACACGTGAACTTCCTCGGGTGGCCACACTACTCAGGTGTTGTCGCAGATCCCGGGGAGAATTCAGTGTTCCTGTAACTCCAGTGGCAGAGAGCAGGTCTAGTTTTTTCTAGACTCTGATATACGTTTATTTTTCTTTTGCTGATTTTAATGTACATCCTTTCACCTTGATAAAGGATAACAGGGTAGAATGGTTTGAGTCTTAGTGAATCCTCAGACCTGAGGTTCAGCTTAACACGCAGGTACTGTGCTAGGTACTCTATACAGGACAGCACATCTAATGTAATCGTCAATGCCATTAAGCCATGAGACTAATATGGTCAGAGGCTATCACAGGATGAAGCTGTGAGGACGGTTTATCTGTCCAGTCCTAACCCAGGACAAGCTGATTGGACTGGTGATTTCTGAATAAATCAAGTACGGAGGTGGGCCAAGTGCACGAGGTCCAGGTACTAAGGGCACCAATTCTTCTGGCTCCATGGTTTCCTCTTCCAGTTAGAGGTAGAAAGAAATGCACAGAGAATCAGAAGTAAAACACCATTCTTCCCCTCCGTCACCACTGGCTGTATTACCAGCAGGTCCTTCAGGGAACTAAAGCAAGAGCACATCAGGAAGGAGGTGTCCCTCCCAGAGCAGGCCGGCTCAGAATGAGAAAGCAAACAGACTGAGTCTCAAGGAATCTCTTGATGTTTTTTATTTCTATATTTTATATTAAAAATTTTTGAAGATCAAAGCATCTCTGCACATGGAGGTATGGAAAGGTCTCCACTACTGAGAGATTATATTAGACTATTAGGAGATAGGAGGAAGGTGTGGAAAGATGCATAGAGTTAGTATTTGTATAAGACAAAGCAAATACATATGCACTTCCCTACATATATTTAGCACCTTTTATGTTTTATACGTAGGAATCTACATTATGTTACCTATTCATGTATCCATGTGTCTCTACTTCTTTCTCTCTGCACCCATGTATTTATCATATATGACTGTGTATGGAAGAGAACACCAAGAATGGACAGGAATGACCGCCTCTGGGAAGGAGAACTGATAATTCAAGGATCGTATTAGTTTCCTATTGCTGCTATAACAAATTAACATGTGCTTAATGGTTTAAAACAAGCACAGGTCCTCTACGGTTCTGGATGCTAGAAGTCCTCAAGTGAGTCATCAGAGATACCTTCCCACTGGAGGTTCAAGGGGAGAAGGCATCTCCTCGCCTGTCCCAGCTTCTAGAGGCCACCGGTGTTCCTTCACCACCAGGTCACTCCAGCCTCTATTTCCATCCTCACCCCTCCTCCGTCTGGCCCTCTTGCTTCCTCTTGGAAGGACCTGTGTGATGACACTGGGCCCACCCAGATGATCCTTCTCAAAGTCCTGGGGTGAAGCCCATCAGCAAAGTCCCTTTACCGTGTAAGGCTGTATGTATATTCACAGGTCGTGGGACTTCTCTGGGGACTACTACTCTGCTTACCACAAGAGTAGAATGGAAATGTCAATGTGACTGGGTGTCGTTGTGCTTTTAAAATATGTCTGACCATGTACAGTGTCCCCTGTTCAAAATTTAAAGCTTTATTTGTATTCCATGGGGCAAATCCTAAAAGGGAATAAAAAAAAAGAAAAAAAAAAAAAAAAGGCGCTGAGTGGTGGTTTATACTTGTAACCCCAGCGGCTCAGGAGGCTGAGGCAGGAGGATTGCAAGTTCAAAGCCAGCCTCAGCAACTTAGCAAGACCCTATCTCTGTAAAAAAAGTTCTGGGATGTGGCTCAGTGGTCAAGCACCCTTGGGTTCAATCTCTAGTATGCATCCCTCCAAAAAATAAAAAGTGTAAAATAATAAAAGGCAATTTCTATAAGGGTTGAATCATCTCCTTTTCACCCCTGATGCTTGCAACCCATCTCTTCCTGAGAAACAGCCTTTTTACTATTTCTTCTGCATTTTCTGAGAAAGGAAAATGTTGGGCAGGGGAGGGTACAGCCTGCCTGGTAATGGGGTTGGGGTGCCAGTTGTAGTGCTCTTTTGCCTGGGTGGAGACCTCTTTCTGGTTCTCTTGGGAGGGGGCGTGTCTTGAATTCCGCCAATCATCATCAGACCCTGGAGTCCAAACCATGCTGTGCTCTCAGGTGGCCTCGGTGCTGGGGCAATGTGGAGATTGTGTGGCCTCAACAGGTCCAGTCCTGCTGTGTCTCCGCCTGAGCCCTGGCCCCTCCCTGTGCAGCTGGACTCTGGCAGAGGTGGGCTGGAGTAGAAGAGATGTGCTCTGCTGCCAACCCCAGGAGGGAGGATACCACCTTTGTCCTGTGCATTTGTGCCTGGACTAGTGTTCCAAGAAAATCCGGTCACCCACCACAGCACGATTTCCCTGGGAACATACCAGGGGGCCTGTGGCCGTCAGCCTGTCTGATATAAGGACCTCCCCGGGCTGTTTTCTAAGCAGCCCACACCAGGAGGCGGGAAACCCAGATGAGGTATAGCTCTCTGACTTTCCCTCCCTTCCTCTGGGAACCCGGGTCCTGGCAGATTCATTTCCGTGCCTCCCATCAGGCCTCGGGAAGGAGGGCACATTCCCCCAGGGCGGGGGAGGCTGGCTGTCACGCTGGTCACCCTCGGGCTGGTACCCTGCCCTGGGGCTTTCAGAGGCTGATTTTCCCCTTCTTTGATCTGGCTGTTCACTTTGGATCTTTAGAGGCCCCAACTATTTTAGGTACTGACACAAACCATAAGTCACCAAGATCAGTACATTTCCAAAACAAAGCACGGTAGAGAATTACAGATGGAGATGCAGATGCCCAAGAGAGAGCCACAAGGAAGAAAGAGCCAAAGAGCTGCCTCTGGAGAGGAAAAGGCAGAGGACTGGCCACAGGCTCACCTGAGAGGGCAGCAGAGTGTCAGGCAGATGAAGCCAAGAGACAGAGCCCCAGCTCCTAGAGACTGGGGACACTGCTGTCCTGGTGCTCTGACAGGTGTGTAGGCGACCCTCCTTCCCCCAGAACCAGATCCCTCAGGTCCGTTTCCACCACTTTCATTTCCAGAACCACCTTTCCTGAACACACACACACCGCACCCTCTAGGACCTCCACTTGCAGATCCCAGTAGGAAGGTGGGGTTCACTACAGCTCAAGGACCTCAGTCTGAGCACAAGGAACACACACACACACACACACACACACACAGAACCCGAGGTTGCTCATTCACAAAACCAACATGTTCGGGGGGGGAAAAGTTTTCCTCCCCCGTCACTCAGCAAAGCCCTGACTCCAGGACTTTAATCACAGAGTACAGAGCCAGATCCTAATTTCGTCAAACTTCTTTGTTTTATAGCCAAGCAGGCAAAACATGCAGATTGGTTTCCATGTGAGGTGTCCCCCAAAAGCTCAAGTGGGAGACGATGCTAGAAGGTTCAGAGATGGAAGGATTGGGTTATGAGAGTTGCGACCTAATCCTTGGATTAACCCACTGATAGGGATCAGCTCTATAGGGAGGTAACTCCAGGCAGAGGGTGTGGCTGGAGGAGGCGGGTCAGACGTGGGGGGCGTGACTGTGGGGTTTGTACTTTGTCCTTGGTGAGAGGAGCTGTCTCTGCTTCTTGATGGCCATGTCCTGAGCTGCTCTTCTCCACCACAGCCTTCCACCATGATGTTGCCCCACCTCGAACCCAGAGCAAAGGAGTCGGCCGACTGTGGACTGAGACCTCTGAAACCATGAGCCCCAAACCAACTTTTCTTCCTCTAAAATCGTTCCTGTCAGGTGTTTTGATCACAACGATGAAAGCTAACTAAATCAAGAGGCAGGTGACTCCCCAAAAAGACTGTCTGGGGACGAGTCTTCCTGAGTCGAGGTTTGGGTCTCAGAACAGTGGGTCCACCTCTCCATTGAGAGGGCTTCTCACTGTGCTATGGAAACTTTTAAAAAATAAAAATAGAGCTGAATCCCAGAAGCCAAGCATCCTTTTCAAGAGAACCGAGAAGCATCAATGGCACTTTTAAAGGTGATCCTAATTATTTCCCTCTTTCTGATGGAGCACAAAGGGGGAGCCCCATCTAACACCCCCATAAGATCTTGGCACCAAAGAAATGAATGCAGCCCAGCTTTGATTCCCGGCTGGCGTTCCAAAGCCCGTGTTTGGAGTAGGATTTATTAAATATTGTAATCAGTTCAATGTCTTCTGTTGAAGCATTTGCCGTAATGGGCTTGTTAAATTTAGATTATGTTAAAAAGAAAAAGAGAGCGAGAGAGAAAGACATTTCCCTGTCTCTGAACCCTTGGGCTGCCACCTCGTGATTGGGTGTGTACTGAAATCACAGCTCCCAGCCCTGATAATTACCCGGCTGAGGGAGGAAGAGGATAACATTTCTAAACACACACTTTGGATCAAAGCCTGTCTTTACTTTGGAAAGAGCAACATACACTGTCCCTCCTTCTGTCCTTTCTTCTTTCCCTTCTTTTCCCGAGTGGCATTTTAAATTAATTTTAATAATATTAGTAAGACATGATATTAACAGCTAACATTTATAGAGGGCTTCCTAGGCGCTAGGCACTGTTCTGAGCATTTTATATACACTAATGCTGGAATATTCTCAATATCTGAGGAGGAGCTATTAAGAAAGTAAGAAAGTACACATAAGAAAAGTAAGGCACAGAGAGGTTGAGCAATAGGACCAAGGTCACACAGCTAGCGAACAGCAAAACCAGGGTTCAAATTCAGGTACTTGATTCTAAAGACTATGTATCTACCTAACCACCAGCTTTCACTGAACATAATATGTGCCTTCTCCCATCAAGCTAGAATTTTCCCATATAATGTTAAAGTTTTCTTCTCCCCATACCTAAAGTTAGCCTCTATTACCAGCTTGACTTCATTGAACGGGTGAAAACAAGCAGAATCATTGGGTGTCTTAAATCAGTAGCTTCATCTTACAACTACTTTCTCATTCAAAAATATTCCATTTTGTAACTGCGTAACCTTTCGTTCTATTTTATTCAGCTGTTTCCCTACTTGACAGATATTTAGGTTGTTTGTAATTTTTTGCCAAATTACATGATGTTGCGGTAGGTCCAAGTTTTTCTCTAGGGCAGACAGCAGAACTGGAATCACGTAGGGTTCTTTTGTGTTGTTGATGTTGCTGTTTTTTAACAGATTTTTTGCCAATTTACATTCTTCACATCAGTTCATGAAAGCAGCGGTTTTATTTTTCTTCATCATTTTTAATAATTAAACAAACAAAAAAAAGATCTGGCAACTTTATGGGTAAAAAATTACGCACGGTTCTCTCCAGCCGGCTGCCACACCTGGGCCATCCCAGCTGCCTCTGTGGCCTTTGGGTCCAGGCAGCCGGACCTACTGAAGGCCAACTTCAGGTTTCCCTTGGTTCCCAGGCAAATTTGGCAAAATAGAATGTTGGTGTGTGTTTTCTACTTAGAAACCTGGCAACTGGATCCATAAAAATAGCCAGGGGCGGTGGCCCATGCCTGTAATCCCAGTGACTTGGGAGGCTGAGGCAGGAGGATCACGAGTTCAAAGCCAGCCTCAACAACTTAGCGAGACTCTAAGCAACTCAGTGAGACCCTGTCTCTAAACAAAATACAAAATAGGGCTGGGGATGTGGCTCAGTGGTTGAGTGCCCTGAGTTCAATCCCTGGTACCCAAAAATAAATCAATAAATAATAAAAATAAAAAAGAACTTTGCATGCCCTGGAACCTGGCCAGGTGCTGGGGACTCAGTAGTGAGCAGGTAAAAGCCATCCCCATTCTGTCAGAGTGTCCTCTACCTGCGATGTCCACTTGATAGGCTCAAATGTCCACTTCGGTCTTTTCTATTGGTATCATCTATTGCTCACCTCTCTCCCAAGAACTTCGTCTTGAGAAGCGTGGGTCATGCACTTGAGACTGTTGTCTTTTGAAGCCTCTCTGAGGTTGGTTACTGCCTTCAAACTCCATCCCTACTGTGGAAACTACAGGGTATCTGTGAATATTTTGGAAATACTGGAAGTCTGGACTCACTATAATTGCTCCGAGTCTATTAATGAAACTGACCAAATTATGTGATGTGCACGTAAGGCTATGTTACAAAGAATGTGTATTCTTACAATACACTGACAAAATTAAATTAAGAAGAGAAAAAGACATAGAAATTGAAAAAAAAAATGACATAATTCAGAATAGATTGGTCCTAAGCTTTGAAATGCTGTACCCACTCTTTCTGCCAGGAGCCAGTTCTTCCTGCGCCTTGCATTTCCGCACGGCCTGAGAGCAGAAGGACTGACGGGCTTTGTTCCGGACCTCTTTTCAAGGATGTCCGTAGAGCCATCAGCCTTGGAAGAGAGAAAGAGCATTTCTCTCTGGTGCATAGGGCGCATTTGCTTATTGTATTGAAAAATAGAAATCCAGGGACACAAGAAAATAAATAAATAAATATGGTCTTCTTTCTGTGTCTGATGCTGTGCTTCTCAAAACCCTTGGAATTTCCTGAGCTGTAGGAGCATCTTTGTTATTCAGAGCAAACCCCTTTCAATACCTGGGATTATGCTAATGAGATGATTCTTGGTGAGCACCAGGAAAGCTTCGGGAGCCGGGCCGGTTGCCATAGCAACTGACCATGTGACTGGACGGTTGGAACTTTCGGCCCCATCGCCTGACCTCCTGGAGGGGAGAGGGGCAGAAACTGAGTTCAAACGCCACCGAAGGCCAATGGCTTAATCAATCACGCCGACACAATGGAGCCTCCACAAGGGCTCTAAACACAGGGTTCAGAGAGCTTTCTGTGTGGTGAACACATCAAAGTACTGGCAGGGTGGTGGCCAGAGGGGCAAAGAAACTCTGTGACCCACACCCTCTACCTCCTTCCCCACCACTCCTCCACTCCAGTGAATTGTGTCCTTTGTAATAAACACAAAAGTGAACAAAGGTGCTTTCCTAAGGCCTGTGGGTCATGACAGCATTGCTTCAGGCTGGAGAGAGGGTGACGGGAACCCTCACACTTACGATTGGTCATTTCTGAAACTAGAGGCCAGCCTCTGCAGTGGAGGTCCGTTCTGTGGGATGGAAACTTCAACCCGAGGGTTTGTGCTGATACCAATGCAGTTGAATTGAACAGTTGAATTGTCCAGTTGGTGTCAGAGAAAGGGAGGATCAGCTGGTGTCAGAGGATCTCCCAAAGAACTTGAGGGATGGTCCCCCCTGGGGCCATAAGCAGTCATGCTTAAGATTCAGATTGCCTAATATCAAGTCAGGGTTCCTCATGGCCCATGACGCCCCCTCTGCATGAGTAGATGTCACGCAGCCCTCTCCGCCTCATCCTGCACAATCGGAGGCTCACACATCCACTGAGTGTGGAGATGAGCACTGTCCCTGGCTGAGGGGCTTTCCTTCATTTCCGGCCCAGCCGTCTGTCTTCTATGAATATCAATAAAACCCTGGCAGGTTAACTTGTGAGCTTGCAAATAGGGAGATATTTCAGAATCTCGCCATCCTTGAAACATTTATTTTTACATTTAATACAATATTGATTAAGTACCTACTAAGTGTCAGATATATCAGGGAGGCAGAAATAAACCAGAGTCTGGTCCCCGATCTCATGGAACTTCCACGCAGCAAAGAGGCATGTGGAACGGAAGTATTCACAGATTGGGAAAGGCGGCAGGAAGGGGAGGCATGAGGTGACAGAGAGGAGGACCCTAGTTACACTCGGGAGCTGAGATAAGGCCGGTGTGGAAGGGACCACAGAGGTGAGAACGGAGGGACACACAGAGACTGCCACACCACCCACTCAACTAGTGAACAAAACAGGAGCACAGAGGCACTGGGGTGGGACAGAGCTGAGGATTGGTGACTCTAGTGATCCACCATGGAGCAAAGCAAGTGGCAGTGGCAGATGACAAGGTCAAATAAGTAGCAGGAAGCACAATCCCTGAGGTTGCATGGAGGTTGATTTTATTTGATGCAAAAATGGAACTCAAACAGGTGGAGTCGCAGGCAGGGGGAAAGGCAGTCTGATTGACATCTGATGGACAGCCCTGCCTCTGGCCCAGCCCAGTCCTGGGCCAGCCCTCGCCTGCTCTCCATCCTTCTACTTCCGTGTTGCTGGGCAACCACAGTGTCCCACACTTCAGGGCTCAGGGCACAAAGGCTTTCCTGCAGGAGGCTTGAGAAGGGTGAAGAGTGAATCCAAAAGCAGAAATGCGGGCAGCCCTTCAACTGGGAACGGAAAAGGATTTTCAACAGACACAAAGAGAAGGTCTACCTTTTGCCAAAGGAGGGCTCACAGAACCATCCAGAAGACTCGCCCAGAGCATCGAAGCTGACATCACACTCCGCGGGTGGACTACGAGTGGGACCTGTTGCGAACGAAAGGTGACCGACCGAATGTCAATCAAGAAAAGAGTGCTTGACAAAGGGGTGGCACACATGTATTATTATGGGATATTAGGCTAGCAAATGAGAGGCACGTTGTAATGTGGGCAGTGTGATCTACGTAAGCTAGTGATGATTTGGAAAAGCAAGTTTGTGTTTATTTGTTCATTCATATGTAATTGCAGAGACCAGTTTAAAAATTTGACTTCTTAAACTATGTGAAGAAGGAGATTTTTCAACTTTGACCAAATATTAGAATCAACTGGGGACATATTGCTTCCATAGCTACTGCAAAGGTTAATACAGGGAACTGCATTTTTTGAGGGGAATACCAAGTATTGAATCCAGGGGTGCTTAACCACTGAGCCACATCCCCAGCCCTTTTTAAATTTTGTTGAGAGACAGGTTCTCTCTAAGCTGCTTAGCACTTCACTAAGTTGCTGAGGCTGGCTTTGAACTCCCGATCCTACTGCCTCAGCCTCCCGAGCTGCTGTGATGTACACAACGGCACCAGGCATGAAAAATAGCATATTTTAAACATTTTTATTTTGAAATGATTTTAGATTTTTGGAAAGATTTTTGCCAAGAACATTGGTCAGCTGTTTGTTGCTGGAACAAAATATCCGACAAAAAGAACTTACAGGAAGAAAAGGTTATTGTGGCTCATGGTTTCAGATGCCCCAGTCCATGGTTGGCAGACTTCAAGGCAAAAACATGACAGAGGAAATTTGCTGAGCTCATGGCAGCTGGGAAGCGGAGAGAAAGAGGGAGGAGCTAGAGATATGATACAGTCCCCCAGGGCATGCCTGAGTGACCTGTGTCCTCCAGCCATGCCAGCCTGCCTGCACTTACCATCCCACAGTAGTCCATTCCAACCCGGATGGACTAATGAGGTTTCACGATCTAACCTGTTCACCTCTGAACATTGCTGCCTTGCCTAACATGGGAGCTTTCCCTGGGATGTTCTTAGACCCGAAGCAGAACACCAAGATCGTACAGACCTCCGTGTAACTCTGTTGCTAACTTCTAGTGCAATTATGGTGCATTAGCCAGAACTGAGGAACCAACAGGGCTACGTCACGACTGCTATTGTGTGGATGTGCTGAAAGCCTCCAAAAGCTTCTGTGTCAATACAGGAATATTCAGAGGCGAAATGATCAGATTGTGAGAACTGTAACCAAATCAGTCCATCCTAGTTTGAATGGCAGGAGAGGTGTGGCAGGAGCAGCTGGGTCACTGGGGGTGTGTGCTGGAACAGTACGTCTTCCCTGCAGTCCCTTCCCCTTTCTTTCTGTTTCTTGGACACCTTGAACAGGGCAGTGACCACCATGCTCTTCCGCCATGATGTTCTGCCTCACCTTGGTCTCAGAACAATGGAGTTGGCTCACCATGGACTGAACCTCTAAACCAGGAACCAAAATAAAATATTCCTGCTCTAAGTTGTTTTTCTTGGGTATTTTGGTCACAGAGATGAAAAGTTGACTAAAGCAACTACTTACTGACTCTAGGCCTTATTTTACTAGTTTTTCGCACCAATGCTCCTTTTTTTGGGTCTAACGAACCAGGCCACGTGGCTTCCCGTTCTCACACCTCCTTCGTCCCTGGTCTGTGACAATTTCTCTGTCTTCCCTTGTCTTCCTGACCTTGATGGTTTTGAAGGGTATGGCTCAGGTGTTTTGTTCGATGTCTTTCAATTTGGATTTGTCTGAGGTTTTTCTAATATCCTGGGGTCATGGCTTTGGAAAGATTGGAAGAGGTGACGTGTCTTTCTCATCACCTCCTGTCAGGAGGCAAGCATTCAACAGTCACTGGTGACTTTAAGTGGGTCTCTGGCTCAGGTGGTGTCTGCCAACTCTTCCAAAGGCAAAGTGGATATTTTCTTTCCCCTTTCAATAGGTCCAGCCCATGTTCAGAGGGCAAGGGGCTAACTCCATTTCCTAGATGGAAAACACGTTCCTACAATGTTTGGAATTCTTCCATAAGGAGGATTTTTGTTCTGTCTCACTCATTAATTTATTTGATCATGTATTTATATCAGTATGAACTTGGGTCTATGTATTTTATGCTCTGGGCCAAAATGCGATGCTACATTATTTACTTTGTGGTTGGTATTGTTCTACTGTGGGCCCTTGGGACTTCTTTCAGCTTGGTTGCTGGGTGTCCCTTTGGGATGGGCCATCTTATTACCGTTATTACTTGTCCTTTCCTTACTTTCCCCACTATAAAATACTCTAACCTCACCTTGTGTATTTCTTGTTCCAGTTCGAGAATCAGTCATTTCAATAGGGAGAATGATATTGAGAAGCCGAAGTCTTCAGAGATGTGCTCATTGCTGTAAAGGTGATTCCACTTCTGGGACTGCTCAGTAAACAGAGCTTGGAAATAAATGCATACATACAACTTGTGCATGCATTCATGTCAATACTCGCCCATCTGTCTGTCTGTCTATCTATCTATCATCTATCTCTCCATCCATCCATCCATCCATCCATCCATGCGTAGTGATATCTTTGATGTTAGCTCAACACCCAAGAGTTTATCTGTGATTTTTTTCTCTGATAGTCAGAATTCGCTTCTCCTTCTCCACTGTCCATACGACACGTGTTCATCCCTAGTGTACGTGGAAAGGACTTTGAGACCTGACAACTGATACCCTTGTGAGTAGCAAATTTACAAAACATAGTTCAGGGTTTATAGGAAGTTCTTTTGTTTTTAGTCTTAACATTTCAAATCATAAAACATTTCTAAGAACAACTTTTCTTAACATGTTTTTTTCTTCCTGCAGAACTTTAAGAAAGCACTGATACCTGCTTCCGGACCCAGGGAACTCCCAGTTCCTTGAGGGAGAATCCATAGCATTTATACTTTTAATGATCCCCAGGACTGAGAGTCAAGGTTCCAGAAATTAGGAACTGAGAGAGTTTTAAGTATTTCTTCATTGAAACTTTCATGAAGCCTTCGTTGCTTCACTAGTTAGTAAGAACATAAACTCTTCTATAATTTAATTAAAATAAGAAAGGAATTTTTTTTTCAATAGAATAAGAATTAAAAATAGACTCCAGGCTCTCTTTCTGGTTCTTTCTCCTATTAGCTGTGTGATATCAGAAAAGTAACTTAAGAATACAAGCAACAATAAATGTTGGCAAGGATGTGGGGAAAAAGGTGCACTCATACATTTCTGGTGGGAATGCATATTGGTGCAACCACTATGGAGAGCAGTATGGACTTAAAATCAGCATACTTCAGTGACATAGCCGCATCAATGCTTATAGCAGCTCAATTCATAATAGCTAGACTACAGAACCAACTTAGATGCCCTTCAATAGATGAATGGATAGGAAAATGTCATATGTGTGTGCGTGTATATATATATATATACACATATATATATACATTTTTATATATGTATGTGTATATATGTATACATAATGGAATATTACTCAGCTTTAAAGAAGAATGAAATTATGGCATTTGCTGATAAATGGATGCAGCTGGAAAATATCATGCTAAGTAAAATAAGCCAGTCTCAAAGAACCAAAGGCTGAATATTTTCTCTGTTATCTGGATGCTAATTCACAATGGGGGGGCGTGGATAGGGAAGAAAAGAGTTACTTTAGATTAGGTAGAGGGGAGTAAAGGGAGGGGGAGGACTATGGGGTGGGAAGGATAGTAGCGTGAAACAGACATTCTTACCTCATGTACATGTATGACTGCATGACCAATGTGATCTGAAATACGGACAATCAGAAAAATGAGAGATTACCCTCCATTTATGTATGATCTGTCAAAATGTATAAATGCATTCTACTGTCGTACATCTAATTAGAACAATAAAAAATTTAAAAAATTTGTAAAGTGACTTAAGCACCCTGAAACTTTGTCTCCTTATCAATAGAGTCACTCAAATGACACCCATCCTATTTTCCTTACGTGACTATATTTCAGACCAAAGAAAACATGTATGTAAACACATTTTGGAGACTTTAAAGAAGTACTCAGATAGAAGAAATTATTATGAGTAAGTGACATTAGCTGATGAGTTCTTTTGGGGACCCTCAAGACTAACAGCTGGCTGTGTGTCATTGGTGGGGCCATTACCCTCACCAACGCGCCTGAAAAAAATGGAGGAAGTTGCCAAGCAGAGGAGGAACCGGGAGCAGATATGGAGAAGAGTGGTGCCCTGAACAGGAGCCCAGAAGAGGCTGGGGATTCAAAGGGTGACTAGTCTTCTCATTTCCTCTGCTCCTAAGTGGCTTTTCCAAGTCTATTTTTACTTTCTGAGTCTCCCTGTTCCATGTTAGAATGACTACGTAGTTTCTGTTATTCCCAGTGATCTTTGATTGAACCGTGCATTAGGTTTTTCTAAAGTGGTAGAGGATGAGAACGGATTTGAGTGTTGAACCTCGCCCGTACAGATTTAATTTGGGTGAAATCTGGCAAAGGCCGTCAGACTCCAAGCTGAGGGTTTCTTTTCCTGGATGCTTTAAGAATTTGGGGCTCAGATGTGCTTAGTTTGGAGGAGTTTGTGCACATCACGAGATATTTAGCAGTTTTCTTGGACATTCTAATCCACTAGAGGTCCCAGTACCCCCACCCAATGTGACAGACAAAAAAAAGACAAGAAAATGTCCAGAAATTGCTAAATGATGTCCCCTGGGGATAAAAGAGCACCTGGGTGAGAGGAACGGTTCTAATGAAAATGGAATTCTCTGTTCTTATTAATAACTGATGAACAAGCAACAACAGGTGTTGGTGAGGATGTGGGGAAAAAGGTACACTCATACACTGCTAGTGGGGGTGCAAATTAATGCAGCTATTCTGGAAAGCAGTGTGGAGATTACTTAGAAAACTCAGAAACCACCATTTGACCCAGCTATCCCACTCCTTGGCCTATACCCAAAGGACTTAAAATCAGATTACTACAGTGATGCAGCCACATCAGTGTTCATAGCTGCTCAATTCACTATAGCTAGATTGTGGAACCAACCTAGATGCCCTTCAATAGATGGATGGATAAAGAAACTGTGGTATATATACACAATGGAATATTACTCAGCCATAAAGAAGAATAAAATTATGGCATTTGCAGGTAAACGGATGCAGTTGGAGAATATCATGCTAAGCGAGAAAAGCCAATCCAAAAAATCCAAAGGCCGAATGATCTCTCTGATAAGTGGATGATGATACATAATGCGGGGTGGGAAGGAGGCAAGAATGGAAGGATGGATTGCATAGAGGAAAAAGATGGGTAGGGATGGGGTGGGGGAAAGGAAAAATAACAATGAGACAAACATCGTTACCCTATGTACATGTATGATTACGCAAATGGTGTGACTCTACTTCCTATATAACCAGAGAAACAACAGTTGTACTCCATTTGTGTACAATGAATCAAAATAAATTAAATAAAAGTAATGAATAAATAAAATAACTAATGAAATATCATATGCTAGTTTCATTATTTAAAAATTTTCAAAATCTTCCAAAAATACCAGTGGTTTGTGGAAGAGAGATCAGGAGGTACAGCTCTGGGGAGACTCTTCAGAACTTTCCAAGTATTTTAGTGATGGGTAAAGGACACTGTTTCTGGTCACTATGCCAAGACACCTACCACTGCAACCATACTTGGGTCTGCCTCCCGAAGCTTTATTATGTGGTGGAAAATACAGTAGGGAAGTTTTTCTGCTAATGTATCACCAGTTTCGTGTATATTTGCTGAGGTTTTAGGTCAGTTTCCATATTTTTATGGGGGTGTATCTGTACATCATCTCATGTATATATATCTTCAAAGTATCATGTCAGAGAAATAATATTTAATTTTTAAGTAAAAGGACACTCATCTCCATAAATAGGGTTTGTGCCAAATCCAAGTAGGTTCCCATAATAGAAAAACAACGTCTTCAGGTATAGCTGAATCCAGGCGCTAAGCAATGAAACCAGTTTGGTTTGTCTCCATCTTTCAGCTTCATGATGATGTTTATTTCTTTCTCAGGCTCAGTGATCCAGGCTGTCTCTTGAACGGTAAGATGAATACAATGGCTCCTCTTCCTGAGCCATCAGGTCAACACTGATGGAAAATTGTCTGTCTCCCAGCATTAGTAGCCCTTTGTTTCTTTGTTTGTCTTTCTTTTCTTTTGTTTTTCATTCTATTTGGTTCATAAGCCTATGTGCATGCCTGTTCTCAAACCAGGGAAGTGGAATATGTTGATTAGCTTACCTCTAGCTCATATGCCAATTCCTGAAGCTGGATCAGAGAATGGGAGAGGAAAAAATCCTCAAAAGCAAAGTCTGCTACTGGATAAAGGTAAAATGGTTCTGGAGAGGAAAACACTAGAAATCTATTTTGTCAAGCTTTTTCCTACAATAATTTACAATAATAGACTTCATAGGGTCATGACTCCTGTCTTAGTCAGCTTTGGTTTGCTATAACAAAATACCTGAGGGAATGAATTTATAAAGAAAAGAAAGGTTTATTTTGGCTCATGGTTCTGGAGGGTCCAGACCAAGATCAGGTCACTGTATTGCTTTTGGTCTCTTGGAAGGGTGATACATCATGGCAAGTAGCTTATGGTGGAGCAAACTGCTTATATCATGAATCAAGAAACAAAATGAAACAGGATGAGGCTGGGATCTCACTATCTTCTTCAAGAGCATGTCCCCAAGGATGTCCCAGTATGCCCAAAGGTATCACTCAGAGCCAAGTTTCAACCTTCAGGGGACAGTCAACATCAAACGATGGACAGCTGCTTTTATGTTGTTAAAGAACGAGATGGGTCCCAAAAATCTTTTGACCACCAACAACTCTAGTTAGTAGCAGAACCAAACACTAACCAAGTCTGCGTTTCAAGTTTTAAAAAGAGGGAATCCAAATTTCCGACATTCAAGGAGACAGATAAAATTCATTCTGGACCTGAAGAAAAGTGAAGACGATTTCTTTTCGCAACTTGTTTCACACTCAGAGTTTTTATTTTTAAATCTTGGTTTTAAATAAAAAATAGCCTGTGATATTTGTAAAAATGGCAGATTCTCAGGTTACTCTCTCATTGATTAAAATTCACAATGCCCGTGGTATGGCAAGGGAACCCCCTATTCTTAATTTTAGGAAAATTTGTAAAAGCTGCTTTTGCTGGTCATTCATAGACTAGGCTGAATGTTGGATCCCCTGGGGAGCTTTTAAAGCTACCAGTAATTGGTCTCTGATTAAATGAAATCAAAACCTCCTGGGGTACATAGGACTTGGACTTTTAAAAATTTTCAGACAATTGCAACATGCAGCCAAGTTTGAGAACCAAGACTCTAAAAAGTGGTGCAGTGAGATAAACCCAGATGCTCTAGTCCTGTTCTACGTTACAAATCTGAGTGTATTCTCTGATTCTTTCTGTTTGTTTGTTTTATTTTTTAATTTGTTCTTTTTAGGCATACACGACAGTAGAGTGTACTCTGACATATTATACACCCACGAAGTATGACTTATTCTAATTAGAATCCCATTCTTGTGGTTGTACATGATGTGGAGTTACACTGCCCGTGAAATAGGAAAGTATGTCCCATTCATCCTGCTGTCTTTGCTATTCCATCCCCCCTCCCTTCCCTTCATTCTCTATCTGATTCTTATACATGCCCAAGTTTGAGAACCACTGCTGTGGAGCCTTGCTTCTCAAAGTGTGGTCCCCAACCTGTAACATCAGCATGCACTGTGAACTTTATAGAAATACAGCACTTGGGCCCCACCCTGGACCCACTGAGTCGGGATCTGCAGCTGAAAACTATTCCCCAGTGACTTGTACGCACATTGAAGTTTGACAATCTCCACACAAGCCCACTTTTCTCACTGCCAGAAGCAGCTTAAGCCCCATCTGGGGAAATGGTTAAAAATATATCAGTGCCCAGTCCCCACTCCAAGATATTCTGATCAGTTGGGTGGGGCTTTGGGTGGGATCTCTTCATCAGTGTTACAGAAAAAAAGATTATCTATCCAATGGGCTGAACTTACATTTCATCTGTATTATTTACTGTGACTTTTATATGTTTTTATTTTTAATTATTTTATTTTTTTCTAATTAATTGTTCATGACAGTACAATGCATTTCGATGGATCATACATGAATGGAATGTAATCTCTCATTTTTCTGATTGTACATGTGGCAGGATCACATCAGTCATGCGGTCATACATGCACATGAGGTAATCATGTCTGATTCACTCTACTATCCTTCCTACCCCATACCCCTTCCCCTCCCTTCACTCCCCTCTGCCTAATTCGACTTTTGATAAATTGCATGACCCCATACCTTTAGTCTCCTAGTCTATAATAAAGATGCATGCCTAAAATGCTATTTCGAGGCAAATCCTGCAAGTGGAACTCCTGTGTCAGTTGCTGGGACAGGTTGCACTGCATGTTGAAGTTCAAAAACCACCAAACCGAGCCGAGGAAATCAGGAGTTAAACTCCTGTTTTCCTTACGCAAAACACTGCAGAGAGGATTACACTTTCTATCCTGGATCTGGCTTGCTCCTTAGTCTAATAAGCCCAGGCTTCTAAGGAAGAGCCTAGTTAGGCTGCTTCCTTTGCCGGATTCTGCAGCTGTTTAAACCCAGCTGCTCTTCCCACAGGTAAATCAAATGGCGATTTCTGCAGCAATGAGGTGCTCCCCTCCATGAACGCTCCCCGAGTCGTTTTGCTCATTACGTGTGCACAGCCATGAGACGGACTGGGCAGCTAATAGGCGAGGGAAGCTCTTGGCTTTCAAGCGGGATTGTCAATAGGCATGTTTGATACGGCTGCATTTCCGTCCTAATCAGCTGCCTGCGGTCTCTCTGAGCTCCCTCGGGGCCGCAGAGCAAGCTCTGTTTCACAATCTCGCCGCTTAAAAATCAGCTCCGATCTCAAGGAGCAGAAGCCGGAAGGGAAAAAGGATATTGCATGAAGCCCAGATATGCAAGAAGAACCTTTCTGATGACGGCACGTGTGTTTGCACAATATCTGCTCCTGGCTTGAAACCAGAGCAGAACCTCAGTTGGCAGTGCCAGAGCAGACTTCCCGAAAACAGGTGCATCTAAATTCAAATTAAATCCTTGGGTCACTCAGCATCGGGTTGTTTTATTGGAGAACTCCCATTGGGGAAGTTTTGCCAAAGCATCGTGTAAAAAAAAAAAAAAAAAAAAAAAAAGCTTCAGCTCTGGTTAAATATCATCTTCCATCACTTTTCAATTATTTTTTTTTTACTTATTTGATTGACACATAATATTTGTACATATTTATGAAGCACAATGTGATGTTTTGATTCATGTTTATGTTGGATAGTGATCAATTCCGGATAATTAGCATATCCATCACTTTAAACTTTTAAGGCGAGTACATTCAAATTCCTCTCCTGTTCTCAGATATATAATGCATTGCTGTTGATTATAGTCACCCTACTGTGTCATTGAACATCAGAACTTATTCCTCCAATAAAGCAATACCCTTGCATCTGCTGCTGTGTTACTCCACCTCTCCATCCCAGACCTTCTTGAAGATGCTCGGGTCCTGCCTGTGCTTGACTTAGACACAGAAGGAAGCCCATCAAATATTTTTTGCATTAGTAAGGATGCTCTCTGGTGCAAGTTACCGACAACTTAAAAGAACTGGATTAAATATGGAGAGAATTAATGAGCTTATATAACAAAAAGATGTCTAGAGCCATTAGGTTTCAGGCAGGATTCTCGGTCAGGATTCTTCTTCAATTTCTGTCATTCTTTACACCTGCCCTTCTGGTTCAGTCCTGTGGTCACCAAATACTTCAAGCAGGTAGACTTCATGTCTACATAAGTCTTATCAGAGCCTGCCTTGGTTTAGATGTGAGGTGACCCCCAAAGCACATGTGCGAGACAATTCAAGAAGGCTTAGGGGTGACGGGATTGGGTTATGAGAGTCTTAACCAGTGTGTTAATTCCCTGAATGGGATTAGCTGGGTGGTGACCCTAGGCAGGTAGGTGTGACTGGAGGAGGGGGGTCCCTTGGTGTGCCTCTGGGTGTATATTCTGTCCTTGTTGCGTGGAGCTCTCTCTGTTCCCTTGGTACCAAGTTCCCAGATGCTTCCCTCTGCCACACACTTCTGCGTCATGTTCTGCCTCACCTCAAGCCTGGAGGAATGGAGTTGGCCGGCTATGGACTGAGACCTCTGAAACTGTGAGCCCCAAATAAACTTTTCCTCCTCTGATTGCTCTTATCAGGTCTTTTAGTCACAGCAGTGAAAAAGCTGACTGAAACAGAACCTGGGAGAGCTTCTCTTTTCCTTACCATTAAAAGAAAAAGAAAAAAGTTCTGAGATTCACTCTGAATGGTATAATTAGTTCGCCTGTTTAACCCTTTTAGCCAATCATGTCCAAGGGGAATGGTGTTACGCTAATTAGCCTGAGAATAGAGTCAATTTCTCCCAAACCACCGAGCTACTTCTCAAAGAGATAAATGGATAACAGAAAGGGTGCCTGAATTAGTTTCCTGTGTTACTACTTCTTTCTCCCAAGGTCTTTTTATACATCTCCATATACACACACCTATGTATGTAATTGAAATACTTTTTATGCTTATTTTAGCCATATTTATATATGACTATTATATATAATATTATGAATATGTCTGAATATTTATGATACTTAACATTTAATTATTTATAAATTGCATTCATATTTAAATATAAAATTATAATATTTGATTATATATTTATAATATTTTATATTTGATTTATTATGGTAGCTGAATAAATCACATTATGTATTCCATTATGCAAGTCAAATATCACATATTCAATTCATATTTAAATGTATTTAATTAACCATTATTCATAATACATTATATTTAACTGTCTTAAATATATTTCACATTTAATTAATACTTACATATATTACATATATATACATATATATATATATATGTATATATATATATATATACTTCTAAGAGAGAACATGAGCATATACAAGCTAGAATCTGAACCAGTTCCATACTGCCTTGGCCAACACCTTAGAATCTCTTCTCACATCAGAACACGTGGAAATCCAGAGGAATTCCTGAGCATTATCCAGGCTGGCCCAAAGCTGTTTGGGTAGGTGACAGGCTTGCTCTGCTGGCCACGGAAGCCTTTGCCAAGCGTGGGGCTGTGTGTAGGTGGAGAGTCTCCCCAATGCTTTAGGCAGGGTATTTTAGCTCCTGACTCACACTCTTTCTCCCTCTCCCAAGTCTTCTCCTCATTCTTGGTGGATTCCACCTTCATGCTGTGGCTGGGCATTTGGTGTTCTGACCTCTCCTTCTCCATCCATGTTTTATTCCAGTCCACCTCCGTCACCCTCTCCAGGGTTCATACCCTGAACCTGGCACCAATGGTGGTTTTACCCCTGATCACTTCCGAGATACCTCAGGCATCTCTCAGAATAGCACTTACTGTTCCCACGGGATGGCTCCAGGACCCTCGAGGCAGTAATCCTTCCACTGCAACCCTCTCATCTTGGCCTCATCAGCTCTCCACCGTTGACCAGTCTTCTATCTTCTTTTGTATAGATTTCATGACCCCTTTCTTTGTATAAAAATATAATTTTTATTTTTCTAGGGTAAACATGAAGGAGTGGGATTCCTTCCCATCCCTCTGCAAACCCATCACCACTTCATCTCAAGCAATAATATGATTCCTGATATTCTGAAAACACTAGTCACTGGAGCAAACTCTCCTTTACCTCACCACGAATCTACCCAATAGAGTTCCCTTTATTTTCCTTCAGTGAAGATGGAAGATATAGGGCCAGGCTCTGTGGTGGTGCTGCACACCTGTAATCCCAGAGACTAGGGAGGCTGAGATAGGAGGACCGCAAGTTCAAGGCCAGCCTCAGCAATTTAGCAGCATCTTGTCTCAAAATTAAAAAAAATGAGAAGGGCTGGTATGTGGCGGCATTCAATCCCCAGTACCTCCCCCACCCCCCACAGAAAAGATAGAGGATACAGGAAGAAGGGAGGGAGGAAGAGGTAACATGTAATGGATGCAGAATTTCCATTTGGGGTGATGAAAGTCTTCTGGGGATGGGTAGTGGTAGTGGACATTGTCCAACAATGTCCTTCATGCCCACCTGATTGTGCACTTTAAAATGGTTGAAATGGAAAATTTTATGTTATAGATATTTTATCAAAGTAAAAACATGTATTAATTACAAAAGAGCAAATCATAACTTTATACTAGAGAAACTACCCTGCCTCTCGTTTTATTAAATACCTAACTCTTTCAGTCTGCCCTGGGTTCCTTGTTCTCTGTTACCTCCACCCTGCATCTGTCCTCTGACCCTCCGTGAGTGCTGAGAGGCTGACCTCTCTGCCATGCATCCTTCAGGCTCCCTAGGGTGTGGACACTGGAATAAACAACCAGACAACAGGACGTGGTCGGAGCCATCAGGTTACCTGTGCTTCCTGTTCTGAACTCCCCGAGTGCAGATCTGGTGGGAGCAGCTCTCCTCTGCATCCAGGGCTTGGCTTTGGCTTCCTTTGTTCCTTTCCTTTTCCTCTTCCAGACCCCACTGTGGCCCCGCCTTCCCTTCACTGCTGTTGCTTGGGTGCCTCACCTGCCCTCACCCTGAGAAATGCCTTCACTTGTCCCACGAGGTTGTCTCTGTATTTCTCCCTAGAACTCTGCCTGCCTCCCTCTCTCCTTCTTCATCTTTCTCTCTGGCTCCATAGGAACACACACGACCTTGTATCTACATTTTCCAATACTTTCTTTTAAACAACAACATGCAAACTCTTTGAAAACTTCCCAAGGCACAATGGATGAACCATCCACAGGTATGATACTGTGCTAAGTGTAATAAATAAAGACGAGTAAAATACAAACTAAACACCTCCTTTATTAGATGAAAGCATAGAGCCATCAAGGCCACCAGGACCTGGCCAAACAAGGTCGTAGAAAGATGGGAAGTCAGTGAAACAGACATTATTGCCTCATGTACATGTATGACAGCATGACTGATGTGATCCTGTAATATGTACGATCAGAAAAATAGAGATTACACTCCAGTTGTGTATGATCTATTAAAATGCATAAATGCATTCTACTGTCATGTACAACAAATTAGAACAAATAAAAAAAAAACTTTTTTAAAAAGATGTGAACTCTTTGAGACCTTCCTTTTCTGTCCTCAGTTATTTCTGGAGGCATTTGGAGTTTTATAGTAGCTCAAGGGAAGTCATCAAGAACTGGAGCCAGGAACGACCACTAAATGAACCTCAGCAATGTCCTGGGGCTAGAGAATGAAGATGGGCATTCAGAACTGCAAAAATGATCAGAATTTGAGAGATCAAAATGTCAATGAGAAGGAAAGCTCATGGAAGTAAACCCGGAACTCAAGGCAAGTTCCCACCGGAGGCATTTGTCAATCCATAAGCATCACAGGACAAGAATAAGAAATTGAGAATAAATTGTCAAAAGAGGTTGAGAATGTAAGCAGAGATTTTGGCATGCTCAAAATACTGCAGAACAAAAATTGGAATTCAGAGTCCTAAAAGCACCCAGGATTCCAGTAGCATCTGCCAAAGGGCTACACCCTAGGTTTAAAGGTAAGCTAGAAACAGAACCTTCCACTATGTGAAACCCAGTCTTAAATTAGCTCACTCTCCGATTGAATTGAGATGATTTACCTCCACTTAATTGCCTTCCAGTAGCTACAACAAATACTCTGAAGAAAAATATCAGTCAGAGACTTAATATCTTTTCATATGCAATATCTAGCTTTCAATCGAAAATTACTAGACAGGAAAGACATGGAACCAAGAACTTCCATGGAAGAAGACCCATGAATGATTCAGTTATCAAAGTGGGGCACAGACTTTTAAATAACTCTGAACTCTACGGCTGGTAGACAAAAGGATGAAGAACTTTACTCGAGAATAGAATCTGTCTTTTCTTTTTAAGATTATCACATTAAAAATTCAAAATTGAGAAATCAAATAGCTAGATTCTAAAACTCAATGGATACATTTATTAACAGATTAAAAGCAACTGACAGGAAAATCATTGAACTGGAAAATACTTTATAAAAAAGTAATTCAGATTGTATCAGGAAGAGCCAAATGTTTAAACATTCAAATAAAAAGTGTATAAAAGACATATGGGACAAAATGACATGATTTACCATGGTGTGCAATTGGAGCTTTGTAAGGAGAGGAGATACATGTCTATAGCTGTATCTGTATCTGCACATACAGAGGAAGATGGAGACACAGAGAAGGCAGACACAGGGAGAGAACGGAATAAAATAATGGTTGAAGGAGTAATAACTAAGGAATATTCCAGAATCAATAAAAGCTGCAGATTCAAGAATCACTACCAAATTTCAAGCAAAATAAAAACAACTCCTCATACAGAGCACATTGTACAAAACAGCTAAAAAACAAAGGAAAGGTAAATACAGCTGGAATAAAGGGGGTGCATGTGGTGGGAGGAAGACCAGATCACATGCTAAAGAAAAAAAATACAATGAGGATCCAATTCCCAGTTGAAAGAATGGAATCCAGAATATCACGTAATGATCGCTTCCAAGCGCTAAAAGAAAATAATGTCAATCCTTGTGAAAATAATCTTCAAAAATGAAGATAAAATAAAAACATTACCAAACAAATGTAACCGTAAGTTCATCTCCAGAGCAGTTCATAGCTGGGAGTCTTAGGAAAGGGTTTTGAGATGCAGATGGTATTCAGCTCTGTTCTAGAGTAGGCATTAAACGGATGCATTCACTTTATGCAAAATGCTTGATGCATATGCTTAGGATTTGTGCTGTCCTCTGTAAGTGTTTCACATGTTTTTTGATTATCAATCCTTTATCTTCTATATCATCTTATTTCTTGACTCCATTGCAAAATCTGAAATCATCTTCTATTATTATTATTATTTTAATATATTATTTTAGTACTGGGTATTGAACCCAGGGACACTGAGCCACATCCCCAGCCCTATTTTGTATTTTATTTAGAGACAGGGTCTCACTCAGTTGCTTAGGGCCTCACTAAATTGCTGAAGCTGGCTTTGAACTCGCAATCCTCCTGCCTCAGCCTCCTGAGCCACTGGGATTACGGGCATGAGCCACCATGTTTGGCCAACATCGTCTGTTCTTGGTAGATCAACCTCTTCATGTCTCATTTTCTTTCTGTAAAGTCCCTTTGTTCATTTCTTCCTAGACACTGCTCAGGATCATCACTGATTGTCCCCATGACATAGTAAAATCTGGGGACTCGTGGGTCCCTATCTTACTTTGCGCTTCAGGAAAATTTGAAATAGCTCCATTTTCCTCTCTGAACAGGTCTGAGATCCCACATTTTTCTGGGTCCCCCCATGTCCCTGGTTGTCCCTTTTTAGATTCCTCTAAGCACTTGCTCTCCTCTGCTCCACCTCTCGATGTTGGAGCACCGTGGAACTCTGTGTGAACACGTCTAATCCACACTCTGGTCTACATTCATGTCTCCAGTGCATTGAAAGTTGCTTGCCAGACAAGTGTGTTGAATTGCCTATATAAGGCGTCAGCACCTTTTCTCCACAAAGGTCCGGACGTCACATATTGTAGACTTGGTGGGACATGTGGTCTCCGTCTCAACCACTTCACCTGCCACCATGATGTAAAGCAGCCATTGGCAATACCTAAGTGCAAGGGGGTGCCGTATTCCAAAAAAACTTTATTGGAAAAATCGTGGTGAGCAATATTTGGTCCAAAGAGTACAGTTTGTTGATCCCTGGGCATTACTGTACTCCTTTTGAATCTTTTATAGGCATTTTTGTTATTAATCAGTTTGATAGATTCTTCCTGGGATGGAAGATTTTTTGTGTCAGCTGTGCCCAACCACAGTGCCTAGATATTTAGCCTAAGATTAATTAAAGGATTTTTTTAGGTGAAATAAACATTTATATCAATAGACTTTGAGTAAAGCATATTACCCTCCATGATGTAGATGGGCCACATCTGATCAGGTGAGGACCTTAAGAGAAAAAAGACTTCCCTGGAGGAGGAGGGAATTCAGCCAATAGGCTGCCTTCAGGTACAAACTCCGACTTTTCCTTCAGTCTTCACCTGCTAGTCAACCCTGCAGAGTGTGGATTTTCAGCACACACAGTTGTGAGCTCCAACTCCTTAAAAAAAATCTGCCAGGCATGGTGGCGCACGCCTGTAATCCCAGCACTTGGGAGGCTGAGGCAGGAGGATCGTGAGTTCAAAGTCAGCTTCAGCAACTTAGTGAGGCCCTAAGCAACTCAGTGAGACCCTGTCTCTAAATAAAATACAAAATAGGGCTGGGGATGTGGTTCAGTGGTGGAGTGCCCTGGGTTCAATCCCCAGTACCAAAAAACAAAAACAAAAACAAAAAAACCTCTATTTCTAGCTCCATCTTTCTTACCTTCTCTCTCTCTCTGCCACATAAACACGCACACACACATAACACACATACACACAATTCCATGTTGGTTCTGCTTCTCTGGAGATCCCTATTCCAATTCCCCTCTCCCTTCTGTTATCTCTCCTCCGTCTTCAGCATCATCATGATGGAAATCACCATATTACCCTATGTCACACTGATAGAAAACTAAATAATTTCCTTATCTCACCCAGAAAATTTGAAGTGATGGTTGTAGACACAAAATCATGTCCCTTTCTTGCTTCAAACTGCTCCTATTGAACACAAATATCAGAAGATAGGAGAAGCTGGAGTGTGCCCATTGCCCTACATGGGCAGCCATTCTTCAGGTCCAGGGTTGCCAGATCTTTTCCCTTTTCTCCTCCTCCTCCTCCTCCTCCTCCTCCTCC
>JAJEJO010001896.1:51974-92364 GCA_020662805.1 Glaucomys volans | reverse complement strand
CTCCTCCTCCTCCTCCTTCCTCCTCTCCCTTTTCCTTCTCCTCTTCTTCTCCTTCTCTCATTCTTTCTATAAACATCAAATATCCAGTGTTCTTTGATCTTTATGATTTCCCAAGCTCCCTATCTGGGTCTTGAAATCCCTTAGACATTGCTCCCTTTCAGTCTTTCCAAACTCTTCCCTCCCACTGCTCTCTGCACCCTGCCCTCCAGTCATGGTGACCCCGCTGTGATTTTCCTCTGCATCCGACTTGACACCTGCTGCTCCCTGTGCTCCAGCTTCCATGTACCTGCCTCCTTGTGTTCCCTGCACAGGGTCTTTCCTTCCTTACTGCCTGTTCTTTGAACACTCCCCACTGGATGCTGAATTGCTGGTCCTTCCTGGAGGCTCCCGAATCCCCTGATGTGTCTCCATAGCACCTAACATGCTGCATTTCAGTTGTCTCTGCCACTAGGCTGTGGACTAACTGCTCAAGTTCACGGACAGCATCTCTGATTCCCGTGTGCTCAGCACAGGGATAGTCATGAAGGTGGTCGAGCCCTGTGCCTGGGTTCTGAGGGGTTAACCAGATTAGCAGCAGAGCTTTCCCGAGGCCTCAATCGCTGTCCGAGGTGCTGGCCACCTTGTCCTCCCTCATTCTGGCCCTCTTCCCCACCAGGCCTGGAAAGTGATCCTCTGCTGCTAGTTCTGAGGCCCAGCATGGGTCTTCCTGCCCACCTAACCTCTGTGTTCCAGGGTCTGCTACCATCTCTGACGGTTGGATTAAGCCTATACCTCAAGGCGAGGCCTCTGTAGCTTATTTGCACTCTAAGGTGCTTATCTGCAGTCACGTTGTTTCTCAGTACCTGTTCTGACCTGTAGGTCAGCCCTCTACCCCAACTTGGTCAGTGCACTCTCTCCCTGCTCCCCCCACGCACAGCGTGCTGGTCCTCACATTTCTCTCCGTGTGTCTTGACATAGGATCTTTATTCCCACTCCTGAGGATGTCTAGGAGTAGCTTGTCAATCCTTTTTCTAATGGGGGGGGGGGTCTTTTTTATAAGCTTTTGCATCTCTGAGATCAAAATACCTGACAAGAACAACTCAGAGAAGAAGTTTATTTGGGGCTTTACAGTTTCAGAGGTCTCAGTCCATAGATGACCAACTCCATTGCTCTGGGCCAAAGGTGAGGCAGAACATCATGGCGGGAGAGCATGGCAGAGGGAAGCTGCTCACCTCATGGTGAGGTCAACAGAGAGGGAAAGGGAAAGGTTTGCAAGGAAGATGCTCCTTTCCAGGCCCACCCCGCCCCAGTGACCCACCTCCTCCAGCCATGTCCCACCTGCCTGCAGTTGCCACCCAGCTGGTACATTCATATTATGATGGACTGGTCAGGTGACAGCTCTCACCACCAATCATTGCACCTCTGAATATTTGTGTGTTAACAGGAGTTTTTGAAGGAATCATAATGGGAGTTGGGGAGGCTTTGAATGGGAGTGAATTCAGGTTAAAATATGGGCAATTACATTTCCTGAGACTGAGTTAAAACCCCTGTTTTCTGAATGACTAGATACACAACTTTGCTCCAGCTACTGAGGCCTCTGAACCTAGTTTTTCTCATCTGTAAAATAGGAATTAAAACCCACACCTCATAGAAGTATTAAGAAAATTGAAGCCAATGCATTTAAAAGCACTCAGTGTACCAACTTTAAACATTTTTTCATATCAATAAATAACAGGGAAGCATTCATTAGCTTTGCCCATCTGAGCTCAGCTTGCCCCTCTCTCATTCTCTCTTTTTCTGGAACATTCCCTACCTTCTCCTACTCTGTCCTGACAGATGCTTTTCCTGCTAATAAAGCCTGCGTGTTCTTCCTGGCAGCTGGGAGTCCAGACATCAACACGTGAATCAGACAGGATGAGAGGAGGAGGCTCAGGACGGGCTCCAGCTACCTTGGTGACAAGGAACAAGGACAGAAAGGAGGAGGGATTTTAAGAGAGTTGGGGTACTTGCTTTTCTGCCAAGTAGGGAGGGTTTGAACATCTGCAGTGTTCCCACCCACTCGGGGTCAGGCATATGGCTTCTGTGTGGGGTGACCAGTAGGGAATTTGGCAATCCAGAGGGAACACTGCCGATGAGATCCACCATCCGATGTCCAGGATGGAGAGGAAGGAAAGAAGAAGGGAGACACAATGAAGAAACAGCAAAACACAGCAGACGACAGAATGAAGAAAGGAGAGAGGGGAGGACAGGGGCTTTCCTATCTGCTTGTTGGACACCTTCCTGCCACAGTGGGAGCAGCTTCCCAGGAATGTGTCAGGAAATGTGATGTCTGTAGAGTGGGCTCAGTTCTGCAGGGTGATGTCCAGAGCCGTTCAAAATATGGTCCCTCTGACCCCCTCCTCCATCACTAGGACACTTTGTCACCCTGCCAACATCACAGAGTGGATTTACACAAATTTAGACAGCGGTGACATCACTAGGCAATGTACTTTTATGGTGATGCACACTGCCTGTCGTTGATCGGTACACAGTGACGTCGGGTCTCGACTCTGGTAGAACGGTATGGAACAGAGAGGTTGATTGAGTGCCCACCAAATGCCACCATGTGGTCTCAGATAGTCTCATCAACAACCTAGAGTAGATCCTATTACTAAATTTATTTTCCAGACAATAAAACTAAGATTTAGCAATACTGAATTATCCCTGAGGGTCATAGATTTAGCAAGAGGTCAAAGTCAGGTAGCCTGATTAGAGACCACGGTGACATCTCTCAATGGCATCTTTCGGCATCATTGGAAGGTGTGCAAGCAGGACTCATTAGGTGCCAGGCTCTGTCTCAGACCCCAGGAGCCCAGCGGTGAACAGCAGAGGCTCGCAGAGATTGTGCAGCTCTTTGGGATCAAGCAAGTAGCAAGTGGCAGAACCAGGATCCCAACTCCAGTCTTCAGCATTCAATTTTCTTTTTCTATTACACTCAGCCACTTCCCCACTCACATGTGTTCATATTCAAAGAGGCTATTAACCTGCCACATCACCACCACCTGGGGCCCTCGAGCAGCGCAAACAGAGTCAGCATCTTTGCAAATAAGGAGCGCCTGAGTCTGAACTCATCAGTCCCCGGGAAATGCCATCTCCTGTCTCTCAAAGAGACGATAAATGACATTGCTGTCCTGGAGGAAGCACAGGGCTGAGGAGACAATGGCTGAGGTGAGAGCTCTGACTCTGTGATCCTCCATGTGACTCCCCCTCTTAGACCCGGAGAGAGTTCCGAGGTCCTCTTTGTCGCCGTGGGAAGGAACCTTTTATAATAGCTTTCCACACACATTTCAGAATTCTTAGGGACTGGAAATCCAAAGGAAAACATTAGGGAGCCAAGATTTCACTAACTGAAGCATGGTTTTTTAAATTCCTCTGACTCTGCCTTTCTCTTAATATATTGGATTGCACCCTTGGGACTAATTAGCTGCAAGGTTCTCCTGAAGGTTTTAAATACAGAAAACCAAGCTTTACAAGGAAAGAACACCCGAGAGCAATCATATGGGTGCATTTGTGGGGCTCCACCCGAGGGACAAACTCTGCCAGGAGAGCCGAGCGTAGGTTTCTCTTCTCCAGAATCTGGGTGCAGGTTGGTGGGTAGAAATCTGAACTCAGAAACAGGCAGAAAAACCTTGGGTTTAAGAGACCTCCCTTAACTTCTCTTGACCTGTGCCCCTCTGTGTAAAATGGGATTAATGCTATTATGTCCCTCCTCGGATATGATCAATCAAGTTGAACTCAGGAGAGCTCAGCACAAGCTGAAATAAGTAAAGCTCAGCACAGGCTAGAAAGTAGGAGAGATGCTGGACTGGATCAAGGTGAAGTCGGCAGGGCTATGATGTGTGTGAGGATCTCAGCATATTATCACGCTGGCTTGGAGAGAGAAGCATGGTGACCTTATCACTGTAACTAGTGTCATTTAGTGTTTTCTAAGAGGAGAGTGAGGAAGGAGGAGGAGGAGGAGGAGGAAGAAGAGGAGGAAGAGGAAGAGGAAGAGGAGGAGGGGGGGAAGAGGAGGAAATATGGGGAGCATTCGTGACTTGGTTGGAGCACCAGCCAGGCAGAGAGCCCCAAGCTAATGACCAGTTTCCACAAGAATCACTGGTAATGGCCCTTCTCTCTCCTCCCTTCTGGCTGGTTCTCTGCTTTGGGGTGGGCTGTCAGGAGTGTTTATAAATCACTCCTGGTCCAGGATTAGAAGGCATGGTTGCTCCTGAGTGGGGGCTTTGGGAGGCCCTCCAGAGCCATCCAGATGTTGGAGAACCCAGCAGCTGCACGTCCTGTCCATCAGCCCTTCCCCACACCCGGCACCAGCTCCTCCTGAGTTTCCAAGCTCCCAGTGAGCAGAGACCTGGACCCTGGAGGAGATGTGGGGAACCCTGAGGCCAAGCCCCCTCTCTTATTCTCTGCTAGTTCCCGTCCACCACTGTGGAGACACATGTAGGGAGCATATTTCCTGAAGGCCATGATACTTGTAGGAAACCCCACTGGTGATTTAATTAAGCCGACATCAATGCTAAATGGGATTCAACCAGGATGGGATTTGCGGATTCATATGTGTTGAATAAATTCCTTGTTCTCTTCTAATTGACTAGGTTGAACACAGGTGGTATTTGTTCTCATCTGGCAGCCACTTCATGGGAGCAATAGATTGAATGTTATCTGGCCTGATATGCTGTCTTTTCTGAGAAAATCCCTTTGCATGTGAGGGAATGGAAGAGCTGAAAATGTCTCTGCTTTCAATATCATACGTCACAATACCAGGAGACTGAAATTATATCTAAAAACAGCTGCTGTTGGAAAGGGTATGGTGAAATAAGTATGAAAAAATCATCAGATGTGAAAATTAATGTAACCCTATGAAGGTTTCCCACCATGCTTCATGCCTCCATCCAGTACCCCACAGATGGGAATCAACTCCAAGCAAATAACTATAACTGAGAAAGAAACTGCATGCAGGAGATGTCCATCACAGTGTTAGCTATAGCAGCAAAACCAAAGAGAATAACAAAGAAAAAAGATCTTGCCACAACTTCCAAGTAGGAAATTTATAAGTAATTATGACATTTACTCAATAGTACATTATGCAGCATTGACTTGAAGATCACAAAGATGATGTGGAAAATGCTTTAAGTAAAATATTAAATAAAAATAAATGCACCTATATACTATAATAGCACTTTCCCCCCCAAATGTGATGCTTGACATGAAATACCCAGAATCAGAAAATTCGTGGAGGTGGAAAGGTAGGCATAATGATTGACAGAGACTGGGGAGGGGAGAATGGTGAGGGACTGATGAAAGATCCAGGGTTTCCATAATGATGCCACAGAGGGAAACTCTACAAAGGTTAAAATGGCAATTTAAAAAAAATGATATTTAACTGCTACATACATTTAAGTCATACATAAGTATGACATATAAGTCATACATATCAGTGGGACCATGAGATACAGGCATACCTTGCATATTCAGGCCACTTCTCTATCTCCTCAAACCCTGTTACTTCTTTATGGCCAAAACATCTAAAATACTTTTTCTAGCTCTTTTTGAGATATACAATGCACAATGGCTATCTAGATCACCCTACTATTCCATCACAGCACACTAGAGTTTTCGCTGCACCCCAATGTTTGTTGATTGACCTACCCCATCATTCCCTTTCCCTATGCTCTCCAGCCTCTATAACCACATTTGACATCCAACTTCAATGAGATCAATTTTTTTTAGATTCCACATTATGCAAAACTTGACTTTCTGTGCTTGGCTTATTTTACGTCACATAATCATCACCAGTTCCATCTATATTTTTCCAAATGACAGCATGTGATTCTTTTTTACAACTGAATAGTATTCTATATAATATTCCATTGTACGTGTATGTGTGCATGTTATCCCTTCATCCACTGATGGGCATCTTGATAGATTTCATAGCTTAGCTTTTGTGAATAGCGCAGCAATAAACATGGTGGTTCTTTGGTAGCCTGATGTTATTTCTTTTGGATAAATTTCCCGAAATGGGACAACTGGATCATATGGTAGGTGTAGATTGAGTTTCTTGAGGAACCACCACACTGCCCTCTGTAATGGCTGTGCTAATTTACATTCCCAAGAACGGTTCTATGAGTTCCCTTTTGTCCACATTCTAACCAGCGGTTGTTAATTTTTTTGTCTTTTTGGTAATAGTCATTCTAACTGGGGTGAGTGACATCTGCTCCTGGTTATGATTTGCATGGAGGATGGATAATGGGTACCAGCACGCAGGACCAAGTCTTAGTGTTCTCCAGCACTGCAGGGTGATTTAGCTCATAAGCTGTCCTACACTTTAATGAATAGCTGGAAGAGAGGAACTTGAAATCTCTAAACACAAAATAATGATAAGGAGATGGAAACATTAATAACTCTGATAGGATCAGAACACATTGTACACATATATTGAAACATCACATGATTCCTCATGTACAAATATTACATGTTATTCAAATCTTTTTAAATTAAGGAACTAGAAACATTTAATGCTCTAATTTATACACTACACTCTAATTTATGCACTACACCTGATAAAATTATCACACTCTGTCCCATAAATGTGTACTGTTGGAAAAAAAAAAAAAAGAATAAAAAATTAGCCGGGCGTGGTGGCACACGCCTGTAATCCCAGCACTTGGGAGGCTGAGGCTGGAGGATCGTGAGTTCAAAGCCAGCCTCAGCAACTTAGTGAGGCCCTAAGCAACTCAGTGAGACCCTGTCTCTAAATAAAATACAAAATAGGGCTGGGGATGTGGCTCAGTGGTCAAGTGCCCCTGGGTTTAATGCCCAATACAAAAAAAAGAATAAAAATATTAAAAGAAAATAAAAACTGCACCTAAATTAGTTGCACCTGTATGTCACATTCTAGATCAGTCATTAATTTTAAAAGACATATGATAGACATGATAAGAGAAGGAGAACAAAGAATCATAGAAAGTGCTCAGTTAAAATCAGACAAGGTAGCTAACGGGGAAGAAGAAAGAAGGAAAGAACAGAGGCAATGAATATAAAAGAGACCACAGACATGGAGATATCAAACTGTAGCTGTAATGACTTTAAACATGTAGTAATGGTCTAAATAGACCAAATAAAAGAGACTGTCAGATACCATCAAGGTGGATTTCAAAAATAATTTAATACATATTCTCTATAAATGTTTTAAACATAAACATGCAGATTAAAAGTTAAAAGCAAAAGATGCACAATTCTAGCACACTAACACCAATCAAAAGAAATCTGAAGAATCTATGTTTTTTTTTTGTTTTTTTTTTTTTTTTGTACTCGGGATTGAACCCAGGAGCACTGGGCCACTGAGCCACATCCCCAGCCCTATTTTGTATTTCATTTAGAGACAGGGTCTCACTGAGTTGCTTAGAGCCTCACTGAGTTGCTGAGGCTGACTTTGAACTTGTGATCCTCCTGCCTCAGTCTCCCAAGTACTGGGATTACAGGTGTGCGCCACCGTGCCCGGCTGGATCTATGTTAATTTCAGTTGAATCAGACTTTAAAGCAAGGGAAATTGTCAAGAGACAAAGGAATTGATTCTCTAGAAGACAACAATCTTGAACCTACGTGCACCAAACAACAGAGTCTCAAGTCACATGGAATCCAAATGGGTAGAACTGAAGAAAGGAGCAGATCCACTGTTATAACTGGAGACCACAATACCCATCTATTGGTAATGGACAGATTCATGAAGCAGAAAATAAGTGAGGTTCATTAAGTGAATATTGTTGCTATTTACAGAGTGTACAGAGTATCTCATCCAAGACAGCAGGATGCAAATTCTTCTCAGGCTCACATGGAAAAATTCACTGAATAGAACACTTTTTGAGCCACCAAATACATCTTGACAAACTTAAGAGAGTAGAAATCATAGGAGGTAGACTCCCAGACAACAATAGAATGAAGCTAGAAATCAACCACAGAAAGATAGCTGGAAAAATCCTCAAATACTTGGAGAGTGAACAACATTTCTAAATGACACAGGAGTCAAAGAAGAAGCCTCGAGAAGAATTTTACAAACATGTTAAACTAAACAAAAATGAAAACACAACCTATCAAAAATATTGAGAAGCAGTGAGAAGGAAAGACACAGCATCAAACGTGTATTTTAGAAAAGAAAATGGATTAGTGTGAACATGTTACTTCTACATGTATTATAAAGCCCATATTTTCTTATTATTTTTGTTTAAATGATGATTTTTTGCATTTAATTAGCTGTCAATCATTATTTTAAAAAAGAACAAAAATTAGTCATCTAAGCTTCTATCTTGGAAAACTAGATGAAGCAAAACTTGTATAAGAATAAATGAATACAGGCAATAAATAATCAAAATTAAAATGGCAATCAATGAAATTAAAAACTGGAAATTAACAGAAAAAAAAATCAATGAAACCAAAATGTGGTTTTTTGAAAAGGTCAATAAAATTCATAAATGACTAGTCAGGCTAACCAAGAAAAAAATAATGGAGAAGATGTGAATTACTATTATCAGGAATGAAAAAGGGGCCATTATTGTGATCAAGGAATGTGAATGCTTCTGTACCCCAAATGTAATGACTTTAGTGAAGCAAATCAACTCCTTGAAAGACACAAAACTGCTTACAGAAGAATGAATAGATCATCTCAACAAGCCCATATCTATTCAATACATTGAATTTATCATTAATAACTTTCCTAAAAGGAAAGAGCCAGGCACTAAAGATCTTTGAAGAATCTTGTTCCCAATTTTCTATAATGTGTTCCAGAAAACAGAAGCAGAAAATATACTTCCTAACTCATTTCAAGAGGTCAGGGCAACCTTAATACCAAAACTAGATAAAGACATTATAAGGATAGAAAATGAAGAGCACACCGATATCTCCCATGGACATAGATGCAAAAGTTCTCAGCACTGTAGAAAATGGAACCCAACCGCGTTTAAAAGTAATTATACGCCACCACCAAGGAGGATTTCTTCTGGGTTTGCAAGGTTGGGTCAACAGCAAAATCAATTAATGCAGTCCATCATATCAACAGGTCAAAGAAGAAAACACATGTGACTATATTAAATAGAGAAGCAGCATTTGACAAAAAGCAACATCCATTCACAATGCAACGTCTAAGAAAACCAGGGAAAGAGGAAAACCGCCAAACACCCTTAACTTGGTCTTTTAAAAGTCTACAAAAACCCTACAGCTAACATCATGCTGGACAGAAACTCAAAGCGTCCCACTAAGGTCAGGATGAAGGCCACAGTGCCCCTCCCACCTCTCCTGCTAACACAGTACTGGAGCTCCTAGCTGGTGCCAGAACACAAGAAAAGGAAATCAAAGGCATTCAGAACTGCAGGGGAGAAACTGTCTTTGCAGACTGCAAGGTTGCTGATGTAGCCGACCCCAAGGAATTGCTCCCCAAATCTGAAACTAATAACTATAGCATGCTTACGTGACATGAAATTAATACACAAAGTCAATTCCCCCATATGCAAGTATTAAACAACTGGAATTTGAAATTAAGAACAAGAACCCAGTATCACTTGCATCAGTTCTAAAACCATAAATACATAGGCATAGATCTAATGAAATATGCATGGGGTCTATGTAAGAAAAACTCTGGCTAAATAAATTGAAGAAGGCTCAATAAATGAAGAACTATTCCATATGTGCAAATAGGAAGAGTCGATACTGTTAAGATACCCATTCTTCCAACTCCATCTATAGACTCAGCACAATCAGGATCAAAATCTCACCTCGTTATTTTGTAAATAATGATAACCTGATTCTGAGGATTGTATGGAAAGGCAAAAGGCAGATTATGTACCACAACACTGAAGAAAACAAAGTTAGAGGACTGAAATTATCTGATTTTTTAAAAAATAGATGAATTAAATGTAGAATGAAGTAGAGATCCCAGAAACTGATCCAGGCAAATATAGTCAACCAGTCTTCAACAAAGGAGAAAAGACAACTGAATGGAGAAAGGAGAGTCTTTTCAACACATGGTGCTGAAACATATGGACATTTGTCTGAAAAAAGGAAAAGAAGAGAAGGAAGAAAACTTGCACAAAAGTTGAAGTAGATTCTGGAATGTAAATTGCAATACTGTAAAATATCTAGACAACAGGAATTAAGCTAAGTGACCTTGGGGTTTGTGATAAGATTTTAGCTCTAGCACCAAAAGCACACTTTATTTTTAAAATTTGGAATGTTGGACTTCATTAAAACTAAAAACTTTGCTCTAAGAAAATGAAGAGGCAAGCCACACACCTGACAAAAAATATTTGCAAAAATATTTATTTTCTGATAAAAGATTTACCCAAGATATACAAAGAATTCTTTGATTTCAACAACAAGAAAATGAACAAACTAACTAAAAATGAGCAAAAGATTTGACAGACACTTCTCCAAGAAGATATGATGGAAAGTAAATGTATGAAAAGACACATCATATACCATTGGGAAACTGCAAATTGAGACAATAGTAAGATGATACAGCATTCTTTTTGGGTTGACTAAAATAAAAAATCTGACAATACCAAATGCTGACAAGGATACAGAGCAGCAGAAATGACTGCTCATGCTGATGCGAAGGGTGAATTGCCCATTTAGAAACTCAGCAGTTTCTTAGGGAGTTCTAAACACAACCATTCCATGTAATGCCACAATTATCCTCTTAGATTGTACCTAGCATAGTTGAAAACTTTGGTATGCAAAAATTCTGCACAAAAACGTTAATTGTAACTTCATTTATAATTCTTCCCTAGGTGAATGAATACTCTTGGGCATGTCCATGCAATGGACGTTCATTGCATGAAAAGTAATGAGCTCTCCAGCCATGATCATGCTTAGAGACTCTGTAAGCACATTTTTCTCAGTGAGAGAAGCCAGTGTGAAAAGCTTTACATACTATGTTATTCCAACTATATGACATTTTGGAAATGATGAAACTATAGAGATAGTAAAAGATCATTTTCGCTGGGAGTTTGGAGGGAGGGAGAAAAGGGATAAATAGGTGAATCACAGGGATGTGATTTCATGATGGTCTATAGAGGGCATTTAGCTGTCTGAAACCACGGAACTGGTCTGTAATCCCAGCAGCTGAGGAGGCTGAGGCAGGAGGATTGTGAATTTAAAGCCAGCCTCAGCAAGGGCAAGGCACTAAGCAACTCAGTGAGAACCTGTCTCTAAATAAAATACAAATAGGGCTGGGGATGTGGCTCAGTGGTTAATGTGATGGGCTGATAGATTTGGCTCCATGGAAATGTTACAGGCCAGGCTATGTGGGCAATGACTAAACAGACTCCATTCTGCTCTGAGACTCCATGGTATGTAGGAAATGAGCTTCTCCCATGGGAACACCCCACCTCTGTACCTATCAACAGTTGCTTAGCTTCTCCCACGGGAACACACGGCCTCAGTCACTCAGCATGACATGTTTAACAATGCAAAATGGCGATTCTCATATGATGAAAAATTGTTCTCTTTTGATTCCTGTGTTAGTAACCATTAGTAACCATTCTTCAGTTTGTACCTAGGTAAGGGTCATTTTGACACACTTCCCCCTCTGCTGATGATTTCATGATGTAAGTTTGTAATTTCTAATCATAGCAACAGATACTTATGATTGATGTGATTTTTGGTATAAGAAGCCCTGCAACCCTATGGTGGGGGCTGTTCTCCCAATAGCCATTTTTGGGGCATTGTGTGAGACAGTCGGCTGGCTTAATAAAGACTCAAATTTGGACTTCTCGGTGGTGAATGGTCTGTTATTAAGTTGTCCCCCTTAACAGTTGAGTGTCCTGAGTTCAATCCCTGGTACTAAAAAAAAAAAAAAAAAAAAGGAAGGAAGGAAGCACAGAACTGTAGGACACCAAGAAGGAACCTCCAAGTAGACTAAAGACCTTGGTTGGTAACAATGTACAATAATTGTAACAAACATCCAATTTCAATGCAAGATGTGAACCACAGAGGAAGCCGGAGCAGAGGGTTGGGGTGTGTCTACGGAACTCCTGGTACTGGATGCTCATTTTTTCTGTACATATATGAAAAAATGAAATCTGGGAAGATAAGTACAGTAGAAAAAAAGGACAGGACGGGGAAGAGAGAGAAAGGGGAAATGCTGGGGAAGGCGATGGGCCCAGTTATACTGTAACAGGGTGTCCATGCATGGATATGTAGCAACAAATCCCACCAGTATGCAGACTGTCATGCACCAAGGAAAATATGGAGATCTAACATCTGTTCATCCATGCTGCCCAGGGAATCCAGACTTAATTCCCAACAAGGACGCCATTGGTAGGTAGCCTAACAAGGACGCCATTGGTAGGTAGCACAAAGATATCCTGGAAATGCAACTGTCCTTCGAATCCATTAGGATTTCTTCTCAGAGATTTCATTGCGTGATTTAATCATCTTGCCTTGTCTTTTTTGACCTGGGGACCGAGGGCTGCGACGATCATCCTCACCAACTAGGTAACAGTGTCCTTGATGGAGCACCTGTGGAGGAGCGTGTACACCTACACTTCTGGAGTCCGTCGGCCCAGGATCAGCCTCAGCTCTACCACTTATGAACTGATAAACTCAGCTCGATTTCTGAGTCTGAGGTTGAACAAGGAATATGGGGGAGGTGTTAGTATTTACCTCGGAAATTGATGTGAGCCTTCGATATGCTAATCCTCAGTTCCTAGTAAGTGTCCAATCAGTGTGAGCTGCTGTTGTTGTGATTTATAAAAACCTTACACAATGCTCACATCAAATAGAGGAAACATGAAAGAATCCAGCCCGGATTATTTCTGGAGTGCTGAACTACATAAAAGAAAAAAAAACAAAACAAGATAGGATGCTTGGAAACTGTGGAAACCCTGCCCAGAGAAGAAAATAAAGAAGAGAAATAAATGTCAAAATGGTTTGAAATCTCCTCTGCCCTTTCTCTGGGTGCCCAATATAACTCGCCCTAAATCCCTTTAATAATTCCCTTCTGCAAACTTGACCCTCACCTTCTTCTGTCCTGGACAAAAAATAGTGATGAAGTACGAACCTCATCATTAAGGTTCTCTGTGACCTCCGGCCTGAGCCTCCCACCTCTGGAACCTGAAGCAGGAAGGATCAAGGACCTTAACACACTGCTTGCTGCTGACTTCACTCTCTTCTTTGCTATTTATATTTTGCTCCCGTGCCCGGGGCCCATCACGGGGAGAGGGACATGTTCAGAAAATAAACAGCATTACTGTCGTGTGCTTTGCTTGCTAGGAGCTGTTAATATAATCTAGTTTCTACACTTTAGGGAGTTTAAAGCACAGAAATTGCTTTCCCTCAAGTCTTAATATCACAGAACTCAAAGGGGACCCCAAAGAAGCTTATGGTACCACGATCCTGTCCACAGAATTGCCGCCAGCGAGTCTCCTGCTTTCCGTGTTGCGGACTCCCTTTAGTTATCAAGACCCCAGGAGCATCTTTAGCAGCGGATACACTGCTTGCTCCATGCTTCCTGCAGATAGGTCTCTCTTGCTAAATTTTCTTCTCTCTCCCATCCCTGGCGGGCTCTTTTTTAACCAAACCCTGGTCCTTTACCAGCATCTTTCCTAAAAGAAGAACAGCTGAATTCTCCTGTTTTCTCCTTCTTCTTTCACTGCCCACATTTATTGCTCAATAAACCACAAACATCCATCTGTAACCTCCATTCTTCCTCTATCTTGTCCTCCTTTCACTGTGGAATTTGAAACTCGTGCATCAGGCATGTGCTTCAGGATGTTTGTGACATCTCCCTAAATTGTAGTACAAAAAAAAAAAAAAAAAAAAGACGAAGGTAAAGGCATTTGTGCAAACTGACATTTCCATCTCTGTTCCCACACTGGAGACTGACAGGCTATGATTTGCCAGCAGGTTCACATCCAAGTGCATAGGTGAGTGCTGACATCATGTGGTTTTTCTAAAATCAGCTCACACGTGCTGTGCAGGAGGCCATGCTTAGGTTGGCAGATAGGGGAGCAATAAAATAGGAAGAGCCAAAAAAGACAAAGTGCTCTTGACTCCCCTAAGCTGCTTCACGCACCGAACACAATGATATACTTAAGTCTCTTTGGTGGAGCAGGTGAGAGGGTCAGGCCATGCATTGGAATGCTGCATTGGTGGAGGGAAGCTGATTTTCCTCTTGTGCACACTTATTCTGGTGCAAATACACTTAACCTTTGATGCTGCAAGTAAACACTTTGTCGCCAGGGAAACCAAAATCAGTTTCTGGCTCCAAGATAGGGCAGCTAGTCATCTAAGGTGAGCGAGGAAACTATGGGAAAAATAGTCCCCACCTGCTTCCAGACCACTTCCCTCCAAGTCAGGAGCATCCCCCAAGCAGATGGATGCTCACCCGCTAACTTGTAAATTGCCTGACCACTCAGGGACCACACTTACCTTCCTCTTCTCCTCTCCCTTCATTTCTGCTCACTTCCTCTCTATTGCTTCTCACATCCTCCTCCTTCCATGTGGATCCAGTTTCCTTCTTCCTGGGTGATCATCCTTGCAGTTTTTGCTCAGCAAGTGTCTCTTTGCTAATACATCCTTTCAGTCTTTGCATTCATTTTAAGATAATTCATTTTGTAATTTCTGCCTGCGAGCTCAACGTTCAGAGGAGGTGCCATCTATGGGAATCGTGCCCATGCCGAGATTTGGGAATATCCTGACTTATCCAGTTTGAAGTTTGCCTCTGCCAGAGGTTCGTCAGTTTCTAGCTAGCTTTAACAGCCATTTCGTGGCTTGGAATTTCTACCCCATGGGAGGAGTTAGGATGGAAGTTTATAACCTACATCCCATGTAGGTCCAGGGTTCTAATATTTCACTTCTTTTTTTAGTGACCTTGGCAGGCATTTGCTCCTGGGGTTGGGAGGTAGTCTCCTCCCTGTGTACTGACTTAGCATCTCTTCCTGGTGCTCTGATTTACTCAGGAATCCCTACTCTTTGCAGCCCTTGGACACCACTGCCTTGACCACTCTCTGAGGGCATTGAAGCCCAGTCCCGGAGGATCAGATCTGCTCTCCACTGAGCTCGGGAGGTCTCCCATGGTCTCTAGATCATCCAAAGGCCACTCTCTTGCTTCAGATTTATTTATTTAGTAGAAATGACTTTATCTAATAATTTGTACATTAAGGCATGGAGAACACTTATCCAGGGTTTTATTTCACCCTGGTGACCCGGGGTCCTGCCCTCACTGTCTGCCGTTGCTTCCTGCAACTTTTTCTCCTCACTTTGAAACATGTGACCATGACCAGATTTGCAGCTGTCACTATTCCTGGACTTTCCTATCCGTCAGGACTCCAGCCAACCCTGGGCATCAAACCTGGTCCACGTGGGCATTGTGAAATCGAGAGACCCAAAGGCATCTTGAGCACACGTTGCCTAGGGAACCAAGATGGAGGTGCCACTTAGTGCACATGTACCTGAGCTTGGAACTTGACTGGGTCTCATTCTGGACCTGTGGGCAGCTACCCAGAGGTGAGGGGAAAGGAGAAGGAGGGGAGGAGACTGCACGTGGGGTGGAATGCTCAGTGAGTTTTAGTTGACCACTGCTGCAGAGCTGAAGGCTGGGTTAGTCAGTTTTCCATGACTATAACAAACATCTGAGCAAATCAACTTATGGAGAGAAAAGGTTCATTTTGGCTCACAGTTTTTGCAGGTTTCAGTCCATGTGCCAGTAGCCCCATTCCTTTGAAGCCTGTGTTGGCACATCATGGCAGGAATGCACATAGAGTGCACATAGAGCCACGCCAGTCTCCTTCCAGCCAGGAAGCAAAAAGAGGGAAAGAAAGAGCAGGAAGCCAGAATCCTCTTTGAGGTTATGTCTACAATGACGTAAGGCCAGGCCCTATCTCTTAAAGCTTCAACCATCTCCCAAATAGCACCACTTTGAGGAACATGCCTTTATGTCCTGGGACTCTGGGGGACACTTAAGATTCCAACTTTGCAGGGGACAATAGGACATGCACTCAGGCCAAGACGCCTGCTCCAGGAACAGTCTTGCAAACCCAATGCACAGAACTGATCTGCTGGGACTTCAACCCCGGTTTTACCTCATGATTCCCACCACCTGCCAATCAGAGATCCCCAGCTCTTACACATGCCGCCCATGCCAGAGATGTCTTTCAAAACACCTTATGCACTTTCTCTCTTTCTCATTAAAACCCTGACCATCCTCATTGTTTTTCTGCCATTCCAGAGGACACCCCAGTCTGCATGCAGATCCTGGGACATAGTTCTAAGTTTTGTTTATCGCCCCATAAGACCTTTTCCTTGTGGGTGCATCTGTATATTTTTTTCTGGATTTGGACACCTGTTCGATCTAATGCCTTTCTTTCTTCAGTGATAGAAATGTTTTTCTCATCCTTGTTTTTGGCAACCATAAGAGTGAGTCAGTCCTCAAAGTCCAGAGTGGGATTAGAAACAACAAATGAGATCAGAATTAGCAATCAATATCTCAGCGGACAACCTGAGGAAAGATGCTTTGGATGAGAGATATCTTAATGGCCAGTGGACAAGAAGCCTTTGCCTCCTGCCAAAAGGCTTGGTCCAGTGGAAGGTTGGGTGGATGGTACTGTGAAAGGACTGGCCATTCCCAGGGTGTTTAGAAGATAAGCACTAAACAGGGCCAGGGGGACAAGCAAAGAGGCTGCTGGGAAGAGCACAGGACATGGCCAGTGGAATATGCCCTCGGCTGGGAGGTGTCCTGCCTGTAACAGAGGCTCAGTCACAGCCTCCATGATCCTTGGAAGGGAAAGGCATTTGTAGGATCCCCTTGTTACGCTGAGTGTGTTTCCTGGGCTCTCCCAGGCGTCTTCCAGTGTGGGGAGGGAACCTCTTTTCCATCTCTGCCAGGCAGGAGTTTCATCCATTCTTGACACATGGACAGAGGCATCTTGAAAAAGCAAAACTAGATCATGTGGCCGTCCTTCACCAACAATTGGATGTATATTTCTTCTGTATTCAGAAAACGTCCGACTACCTCTCCCAAGGCTTCCCTGTTTCCTGGTCTATTTAGTAACTTGGCACGGCACCCCTATCGCTACGGTCCAGCTTCTTTCTATGTCTTGACATTGCTCAGCTCATTCCTACCCCAGGACCTTGGTGCCTGCTGGTCCCTTTGGAACATTTTCCTCCTGAGTTGCCTCCTTTGAGTCATCTGAATCTCAACTCAGCTCAGACTGTATTTCCATGGAGAAGCTGGTTCTGCCATGAGCCACATCAGCTTGTTTTATTTTCTCCATGGCCTCCATCACTACCCTCACTGTCTCTCTTCCTCATGTGACACTGCACCAAAGGAACAAGAATTTTGACTATTGTATTCACCACTGACAGTCCTGTGTCTGGAGCTATTCTGCTTCTTAGTGACTCTGAATGTGGCTTCTGTCACCCATTGTCCTGGGTTCAAACTCTGTCTTCTACTGTTCACTAGCTGTGTGACCTTATCCTATTGCTAAACCTCTCTGTGCTTCATTTTTCACATGGAGATAATTATAGGAATTCTTTCTTCATAGTGTTGGGCTAAGGACTGAAGGAGTTATTATGTATGTCTTAAACAGCACCCGCAGTGAAACTCACCTGTGGGCATCCAGCAGACATTGGTGGTCACTGATCATGCGTACGTTGAAGGAATGCAACAGGTGTTTGTGCATATCAATTTCATTTGCTTCCTGTGACTCATTGTGTGTGAGGCTAAGAAAGTCCCTGGGTTACACAGCAGGGCTGACTCCAGGCTGGGAGTCCGTCCCAGAGCTATCTGACTCTACACCCAGATTTTGCTGCGCTCCAAGCCCCTGTCCTGCCCTGGCCACCTGGGTCTGTGCTGCGTCCTGGTCTGTGCGGCTTGGCTGTCTGAAACCTCCCATTTCTGCCTCACCCGCCGGTGCTGGCTCAGGCCTCCCCCCGCACTAACCCCATTTGCTCCTGACCAGGGTGTTTCTCGCAGGTCTGCTCTTGCGGCTCCTGATGATGTAGGGAGTCCCGGGAGTGAGGCCGCTTGGCCTCTCTTGCTGTGTTCACGAACCGTGCCGTTGATGCCTGTTCCCATCCCCATTGACTCAAGGTGGCGGAGACCCTGCTGTTCTTACAGGTCTGTCTGTCAACGCCACTTGCTATCGACGTCTTTCTGCATTCAGAGGACAGTGGGCAAAAATAAAAGGAAACGTTTCTCCTGTGAGGCCGGAACCTTCACGTCAGGGCTGCAGACAAGGGTGTGAGATTTTATCCTAGCCTGCGTTCTCTGGCTTGCTACTGTTGCACTGTTTTGGGGGGCTGGGGCACCCCAAAGTGCTCCACCCCTGAGCTGCGTCTCCAACCCCTTTGTACTTTTCATTTTGCAACAGGGTCTTGCTGAGTTGCCCAGGCTGGCCTCAACTTGTGATCCTCCTGCCTCAGCCTCCCCAGTTGCTAGGATTACAGGTGCGCACCCCCACACACATACAGCTCTAACATGTGCTTCGATGAGAGTGCTCAAGAATGCTCCTCACATTCCTGGGTAATTCAGACTCTCCTGGAAAATCCAGGGAGGCAGTGGCCACCTCCATCCCACTCCACGTCAATGACATCCTTTGGCTCTCTTCCTCTCTCCAGAATCTGGAGTGACAGGGAGCGAAGGCTCTTGTCTGCTGCAGCGAGTCCGTGGGCGTGTCTGGGAGCCCACGCGGACGGGCATGTAGCTGCGCCATGCTGGGCACTTCCACGCAGATGGTCTCTAGATTCCTGTAAACCCGTGCGCGCCCAGGCGCTTCTCATAATGACACGTTTCTGCAGGAGCGTGGCCAAGCCTGGTAATCTGTGTGAGGGCAGGAGGACCTCGGAGGTCTGTGCCTGGAAGGCATGTGGGACTGCTTCCCTGAGCGTGAGGACACCCACGCATTTCCTGTAGGGAGTGACCAAGGGAGAGGACAGGAGGTCATGGTCACTGAGGATGGAGGAGTGGGCCTCACTGCTCCAAACAGTCTTCCATGTCCCCGTCGTGTGGTGGGTGAGTAGAACAGGGATGTAGGATTGACCTTTCCCAGTGGACTTCACTCTGACGAGTTTCACAGTGAAACCTACCTGGAAATCCAGGTGTACTGTTCCCACGGGTCCTTCTAATAAACCCACTCACAACTTTGCTTCCTTCTCACAGACCCTAGGAACAACATTTTTGGGGAGGGTGTCTGGGATTGAACTCAGGGGCACTTGACCACTGAGCCACATCCCCAGCCCTATTTTGTATTTTATTTAGAGACAGGGTCTCACTGAGTTGCTTAGCACCTTGCTTTTGGTGAGACTGGCTTTGAGCTCAAGATCCTCCTGCCTCAGCCTCCTGAGCCACGGGGATTACAGGCGTGACCATTGAGCCCGGGCCTAAGAACTTACTGAGAAAAGTTTGACTTGTGTTCCACTCTCTCCATTGGGCCTGTCCATTGAGCAGCTCAGCACCTTGAACCCGTCATGGAGCAGATGCTGAGTAAACTGTCTGGAGAATTTATTCTCTTTGGAGAATGTGGATCGTTCCTTGACAATGAAATCTGCAGATGTGAAGTGACACTGAACTCTTCCCGAATGCACTCTCAGGACATGAGTTATGAATTATGACATTCATAATCTGACCCATTCTTTATTCATTCAACAAACACCAAAGGAGAGCCTCCCACACCAGGGTGTGGGTTGGATCCTGCAGATGCAGCCATGAGCAAGATACCCTCCTGTAGATAAACCTGGGCCTCATCAGGAAATGAAATGATCAGTAGGCAAATAATGCAGAAGGACACATCTGGAGTGCTGGAAGTAGAAGCCCTTAGCCCAGCATGGTGGTGCATGCCTATAATCCTCCAGCTCGGGAGGCTGAGGCAGGAGGATTGCAAGTCTGAGGCCAGCCTCAGCAACTTAGCAAGACCCTGTCTCAAAATAAAAAATGAAAAGGACTGGGGATGTGGTTCAGGGGTTGAGCACCCCTGGGTCTAATCTCTGTATGCTCCCCCCCAAAAAAAAACAAGAACTGTTGGTGGTGATGGCAGAAAGAGGGGTGTCTGGAGAGCATCTGAAGCCCATCTGTGGATCCTAGACATCCTCTTAGGATAAGGACTAGAATCCCAAAGATTTTCTCATCTTTACATTTTGACTGACATTAAATTCTTCACTTTTCTAAACCTGTGCGTCTTGCCCCGGCTCCGTGGCCACCGGGCTCCCCCTTCTTGTCTGTCTCCTTAGCTGCGCCCAGGACACAGTCTGAGCGCCCCTCTCCAGCCAAGGGGGGATGATCCAGCTGCGCACAGCGGACACTGCCTCCCCGGTGAAGTGACAGCCTTGCTGACCCGCTTTCTGCAGCCAGGCAGGTGGTAGATGAGTGCCCGCAGCTGCTCCTGTGGGTCGCTGGAGAACAGTCAAGGTTCTCCTTTTCTGAGCCGCCTGGCCAGGCCCCACTGAGCAGCTCTTCGGCCCAGCTGGAACCAGAGAGAGAAATAACCAGCTTCCAGCCGTTTCTCTAGATCCCGAGGTGCGCCTGGGTGCACCCTGAAACTGGGGTAAGCAGAAACCTAGGGGATGAGCCAGAGGGACCTGAAGCCACTAGGGCAGCACAGGGGACCCTGGGGGAAAGGCACCCCCAGCCGAGGTGGGTGCAAAGAAACCCCAGGAGGCAGTGTCCGGGGACCCCAGGGAGGAGCCGAGGACTAGGAGCAGCAGACTGGGAGCTGGATGGGACCCCAAAACACCGAGGTGGCAGACAGGCAGCTGGAGGCGGTTCTGGGAATAGAAGTAACTGAAATAAAAGATGAAAATCAGATCCAGCAGGAAAACCTCAGGCTGGAGCTCCGCGCCGACGCCCGGGGCAGGTTCTCCAGCCCAGAGACTCAGCAGCGCCCCCTGCTGGAGCCCCGCGGCCGCCTCCGCTCCACCCTTGGCGGCCTGGTCTTGCGGGGTCGCCTCCCGCTTCCCCGCCGCTCCAGGTCGGTCCTCGGGGAGGCGGAATGTGCGGCCCATCCAGCACGCACAGACCCCGCAGGCCTGGGAGGCGCAGGTTCTCAGCATCTCACGTGAATGAGAGTAAAGGTGACATTCTTTACAGAGAAAGGGTCTATTCTCTTGTCTTTTATTTGCCATTTGTTCCTTTTTATTTGTTTATTCATTTCTTTTTAGTTGTTTGGGTTTATATTTTTATGAGATTATCAAAGGGTTACAAGAACTCTACCTTGCTTTAAACAGAACCACTCTCTGCCTTAGGCTCTTGGTCCCTGACCACCTGATCTTCTTCTTCAACGATCTGTGCCTCCACTTGTCTTTCCTGTCATCCTCTCCTGATGGAGCAGCCTCTGGTTTCCCTGACCACGACTTTTATTTATTTATTTATTTATTTATTTACGTACCAGGATTGAACCCAGGGGTGCTCAACCATTGAGCCACATTTATTTTTACGTTGAGACAGAGTCTCACTAAGTTGCTTAGGGCCTGGCTACGTTGCTGAGGCTGGCTTTGAACTTGCAATCCTCCTGCCTCAGCCTCCCGAGTTGCCAGGGTTACAGGCATGCGCCACCGCACCTGGCTAAACCTGAACAGAACTTTTGATCCAGACAGCTTTCTCACTTCTTGGTGCTATTCTGCTTTCCCAGTCAGTTGACAGCTTCTAGAGTCTCTTCCTTTTTCTCTTCAGCTTCTCCCCTATCCCAGTCTTTCTTCCTCCTTACCTGGCTTCCTATTGCATTCTACCTAGACCCCAAGTTCAACGACTTAGCCATTTTCTTACTTGCATTTCCTGTTTCCCCGGGCTCCTTGTTTATTTGGTAGATCTGCAGACGCCAGAGAAGGCAGGCTCTCAGCCTCACACATCCACAGGTAAGTCCTCTCTGGGCACTCGGGCCTCTCAGTAGCTGTGCTGTGTGACACAGGCGGCTCTTGTTTATCTTGGCTGAATCTCCAAATAGCTACCTGTCCTCAGATTCCCCTGCAAAGATCCACCAGCTAACCTCTGTCAAGGAATGGGCACTTCTGGCTGGCAGGTGACAAACTGACCAGAGAGGGAAAGCACCCTTCCCAGGGGCCCGGAGACAGCTAATGGTCGCACTGAAGAATGTTCCTGCTTTTCTGTACCTGGAAAACGCTTTGCTCCGTCTATTACAATCACTGGTATTGCTGTTTTATGACAATTAGGTAGTTTTATTAGCAAATGTAGCAAATATTTATAGAGTGAATAGTACCTTCCCAGGGGGACAGCATATCATCCGGCCAGTGCCACTGGGATGATGGTACACTTGTGTGAGTGTTCAGAGCAGGAAAGATCCACCAGCTTACACCGTGCTCCCACGCACAGCGGCAGGTGTCTGTGGAACGTGCAGCGGCTGCGCATGCGGGTTGGCGCCCTGATGTGCAGGCCGGCGCAGCTGCAGCTCGCTTGTCCCACGTTGCGTCTCCCACCTGTCCTCCAGGGTTGGGCTCCCGTGACCGGGGTGCTGCCTGCGAGGGGAAATGCACAGTGAACTCCGCTCTATTAATTTATCAGGACTTAAGACGGTGACACCACATTACAGCGAATGGTTTCCGGGGGCTCCGAAAGGGCTGGATTTATTCTCTGAGAATCACCATTAGCTCCGCAGGGCGCGGGTGGGCTGCTGAGAGAGGCCACATTGGTGGGGCTTGGGTCGGCTTCTGTGCCCTGTGCAGCAGAATTAGCTGGGGTTTATTGATGCGCCAGTTATCTCTTAACAGGGCCCCAATTTGGCTCCTGGGATAATGAGATGGGTCTTTAGGGGACCATCCGTCTCTCCCACCTCCGAGGGCGGCTCTACTGAGCACGGCTCCTTAACTGGCTGGTGATGGGCTGAGACCAGCATGATCCATTTATTTCTCAGGAGCTGAAATGCTCGCCGGAAGCTCCTTCCTCCCTCCCCAGGGACCCCTCCTCAGCTGGCACATCTGGAGGTCAGGCAAGGCTCTGCTTCAGCAGCCAGGAGTAGTGCATCCCAGCTCTGCTGGGCAACCGTAGGCAGGTAACTTAACCTTTCTGGGCCCCAGATTTTGTCTGGTAAAATAAAGGCCTGCACTTGATAAACCGGCATGAATAGAGTTCCTATGCGGTTTTGACACTGTGATAAGTTCCACGTTAGGAAAAGTTAAGCACAGACTCTGTTCCCATGAACATGGCTAAAAGACCCAATGAATCACCCAAACGAATGCACACTTTTGGGCTGATTTAGATGTGAAGGCATGAAGTAGACCTGAAGGACGAGGGATCATGGCCTTGCCCCAGGGCTGGGAGAGGGACTGCTGAGCTGTGATCTGCAGAATGAGCAGGTGTCCATCAGTGGAAGGGAGGTGGGTGCGTGCACCAGGCGAGGGAACAGCTTGCTTCAAGGCCTGCTGCCTGGCTGAACGTGGCGCCTGGCAGGAACCGAAAGGGAGCCGGGAGGCCTGGCAGGCGGAAGGGGAGGCTGCAGAGGTGGTTGGGAAAGGGATCCTCCAAGAATTTGCACCAGGACACCTTGTTGAGGATCAGGCTTTACCTTAAGAGAAAGGGCCAGCAGAGGTGGCAGGCGGAGGAGGGGCTGGATCACATTCGTATGGTGAACGTGACTCTGATGCTGAACCAAAGGGGACTCAGTCTGTAGAATGAGGAAGGTGCGACCTGGGATGGGGGCCGAGGACACCATGGAAGTGCTGTAGTGTCGTGCACGGGACAGGACTTGCTCTCTGCAGTGACTCCTGCTTCTCCTGCTCACACCTCACAAGGCTGTCTCAGGATTCAGTGAACTCGTATGTGACAAGTGTCTGGCGCAGCATAGGACCCAAGAAATGCCAGTTCTTGTCCTTCTGTCTCCTTAAGCTGTTTGCCATTTGATTCCCACCCCCTCCTTCACAGCCACGCAGAGCTGAGGCGCTAATCCCTTCTACCTTCTCCTGGAATGTTCTAACCTTATCATTTTCTAATTCGATGCCGAGGCGCCAACAAGCAGCCTGGCTTGGCAGAGCTGCCGGGCACAAGCCGGGCACAGCGTGAGGCTGGGAACAGTTGTGCCGGGCTGTTCCTTGGCGGGTTGCTGCTCCTCCTGACGTGTCTGACGAGGACAGCCGAGAGCAGCCAAGTCCTTCTCGCTCCGCAGAAGGAAAAGGATACTGATAGGGAGGTGAGGGAAGGAAACAGAAAACAGAACAGCAGAGTGAGGACAATAATGGGATTTGTGAGCACAAGAAACTGCCACCTTGTGTTGGGTGATCTTCGAGGAGTCTTTAACCCCTTGTGTTAGCCAGCTTTTTGTTGCTATAACAAAATGCCTGAGAAAATCAACATCAAGGAAGAAAAGTTTACTTTGGCTCATGGTTTCAGAGATTTCAGTCCATGACTGGCTGGCCCCATCAATTCCAGGCCTGAAGAGAAGCAGGAAAATCATGGCGGAAGGGCGTGGCAGGGAACAGCTGCTCAGCTCAGGAAGCCAGAAATGGGGTGGAGGAGAGGAAGAGAGAGGGAGTGGGGAAAAGTCCAGGGACAAAATATACCCTTCAAAGGCACATCTCCAGGGACACGCCTTTTCCAAGTGCCCCCCTCCTCAGAGAGCCACTAGGTAGGGACCAAGCCTTTATCATGTGAGCCTTTGAGGGACATTCCAGATCTAGGCCCCAGTTTTAAAGGGGATTATTGATGGCTCCTGTGTTGGCATTCCACTGAGAGAGTAGTGAGATTCTGTTCTGGAAAAGAAAGGGGTTAATAAAGCATAATATGACAAGGACATGATTAACGTGTAAATAGCCCAGTAGGGCGACTGAATCCAACAGAACCTGGACATGGAGCCACACTCCACTACCTCCAGTCTCTGTGATGCTGTGAGAGGTGAGTCAAACAGGGATGGGGTGTGTACCTCCTAATGCTGTCGTCAGCAGCAAAATGCAAACAGTCCTGGCCTCACGAAGCTGACATTTCCAGAGAGACAGAAAAAATGTAAAGAAATAAGCCTAGACTTCAAAGGTCATCATCTTGCAGAGCCATTTAGCCTGGAGAAACTGAACAGTGGGAGGTTAGAGGAGCCACCTGGGGTGGGGGAGATCACCGGGGCTTCCATGTGCCTGTGACCTGCAAGCCCAGACCTGAGCAAGATGCAAAGGCAATGACTGGGATCTGGGAAGAGGACCCTGAGTCCTGACCTTTCATTGGAATCACCTCCCCGCCAATCCAAGCCGTCTTTGGAGTTGGTCTCCAATGCACGCCATCTCCATACCCACCGACTCTGACGCACCTGAATGCTTACAGCAGCCACGCAAGGACCTCGTGCAGGACCATGCATCCAAGGAGTCCGAGAGCCCCTCACTTCTAGGGACACCTTGCCGGGTTTGTTAGGTCAGGGCCACTCTACAAACTCCACGGGCTGGGTGGCTTCAACCACAGGGATTTATCTTCCCACGCTTCTTGAGAATGGAAGTCCAAGGTCACATGTCAACGTGACTGGTTCTTTGGGAGGCCTCTGTTCCTGGCACTTTCTTGCTGTCTTTGTGTGGCTGTCCCTTGGTCCATGTTCCCTGTATCCTCGTAATTTCTTAGAAAGGCATCGGTTTTATTAGATGAGGGTCCACCCCATGACTTCTTTTTTTAATAATTTATTTAATGACTCTGTCTCCAAGTGAAGTCACATTTTAAGAAATTAGAAGTTAGAACTTCAGTTAGGCAAACTTGGCAGGGGACACAGTTTGGGCCACAATGTACATGATACATGTAAATTTATTTATTTTTCTTTCTCTTTTTTTTGACCACAGTTTCTGTTGATTTTCTGATATCCCGATATGGACACTTTCTACCCTACTCTCAGTGTGGTCTTGGGAACACTCTTCATGATCATAGAATTATCGGTTTCTAGAAGTTTGAACTAAAAAGCTTCTGAACGACATCTTGCCTGAAGTCCTCATTTCCCAGGAGAGACCTGGGTGGTTCAGAGAGGAAGGAAGGTGCTCAGTCTTTCACAGACAAATGGCCCAGAAGCAGCTCAGGACTTCCAATGGTCGTTGTGGACACCATTTTGTTCTCTTGCCTAGAGCCCAGGAATTCAGCAGGGAGAAGAGAAATCCTCTCCTCCAGCTCTGTCATGTGTTGGGGGGCTCTGGGAATGTTAGGCCACCCTCCTGAGTGGGATCTGCCATCAGAAATGGGTGTCCTAGTGAGAAGGGTTCTCACAGTACCTGACCATAGACCATGGCTGTCATGGTCAGGGTGGTCACTGACGTGCCTTGGGGGGACTACAGAGATTCTGACTCCTTAGGATCATCGAGGCTGGGGCCTGACACTGCATCTGAGTCCAGCTCTGGGAGGGAGAGCAGTTGTGCTCAGGAGAGTGAGGGGAACTTGACCCCGGTGGCCACATGGCCGCCATCTTCACAAGGACAATACCCCTCACACGTCCTCAGGAATGTATTTCTTTTCTGTGCCTCTGGTCAAGGGTCACGGGGCATCATCCCCTGGGATTTACGAAGGACCCGTGTGGTTTCCTCTGGCACCTTGGTTGGCCTGCTCTCTCTGAGGGATGTTGGGAGCATAAGTGTCCAGCTCAGGTGGGCCGTTACATCAGGGGGTGGCCACATCTGTGGAGTCCCCCGGCCACTTAGCAGATCAATAGGGCCCAGGATGAGAAGGTGCACTGTTCTATTAAGCTTTTCTGGTGAGAGCTTCCCCAGGGGAACTTCTGCTATGCAATGGACTTGCAAATGGGACATAGAGTTTTCTGGGAGCCCACAGGAAGAGAAAAGAGACTTAGAGTTGTCCAAAAACACAGTCTTGATTCCAAGGTGGAGAAGGACATGAAACCCACCATCAAAGATGGAGAAGGTGGCATTTGTGTGTAGGTCTCGTCTCCCCACTGACCGTTATTACTGATGCACTTCCCTTACCATCTGGTCAATTCATCCACCTCCTGAGCCAGCTTTGACGAAGACAATGAGTCCAGCAATCATGTGAATTCCACGGCAGGTTGGCAAGGGTTTCTGCTAGAGCCTCATACTCAGTGTGATGGACATCAGCTTCCATCTGGGTCTTCCCTCCACCTCCTCCAAGTTCAGCATCAACTAGATTTAAAGCCCAGACTGAGAAGTTCCTGCCCTGACACTTTCTGTAATATTCTCTAGCTCCCTTTCCCCACGAGAGTCTGTATTATACACTTTCCATTCCTGGAATCAATCATTTTGCTTTGGGCTGCAAGTAAATGACATCTTAACAATGTGGCCCAAATCATGATATTTGTGCTCTTCTTAAAGCAAATTCCAGAGGTAGACATTGTCAAGGATAATTCCAGAGCTCAGACTTGTCATCAAGGTCAAGGACCATTACATCTTTCAGTCCATCCTCCTTGGAATATTAGGCTTTCATCCTTATGAATATTTCTTTGGTTGTAAAATAGCTGCCATTGCTCAAGCCATCACATCTTTACAAGATCACATGAGAGCAGGAAGCAAGGAGTTGGGTGGCAGCGATAGAGCTCTCTACCAGAAAACCACCTTTAAACTTTAAATATAAATGTTCAGTGATGTATATAATACACATACAAACAGTACATAAATCAAAAATGTGCCTGAAATGACTTTGTTCACAAAGTGAACCCAAGCATGAAACAAATCACACAAACCATGAAACAGAACATCAAACAGATGCACCCTTGGCCACCTTCCAATCTCAGCTGCCCCAAAAAGATTATCACTAACCTGACTCCAAAGAGTAGATGAGGTTCCTTTTTTTGTTACTTTTATATAAATAGAACTGACCAGGTCCCCTTAAGTGGCTGTCTTGTGCTTTACGAGATTTATCTACATGGATGAGACCACATCTAATTGTTATTCTCACTGCTATATGGTGAACCTTCGCATATATAGGAGTCCCTCTGCATCTGTAGGGGATTGGTACTAGGGCCCCCCAAGACCCCACCAGATACCAAGATACTGAGTCCTAAATATAAAATTTCATAGTACTGGCATATAACTTGCACACATTCTCCTGTGTACTTTAAATCATCTTGAGATGCTCATAATGCCTAACACAATGTAAACACTATGTAAATAGTTGCGACACTGTATCGTTTAGGGAATAAGAACAAGAAAAAATATCCATGCACATTCATGCAGATATCACTACCTCAGATCGAACTACATCTCCAATCCACAGCTGCTTGATCCTGTGGATGCCGACACTATGGGTGGATATGGAGTCCAACGACACTTAACAATTAAAAAATCATTTATTTGCCAGGCACGGTGGCACATGCCTATTATCCTGGTGGTTCAGGAGGCTGAGGCAGGGGGACTGTGAGTTCAAAAGCAACCTCTGCAGCTTAGAGAGGTCCTGAGCTACTTAGCGAGACCCTGTCTTGCAGTTAAAAAATTAATAAATAAATCAGGCTGAGATGTGCTCAGTGGTTAGTGCTCCTGGGTTCATTTTCTGGTATCCCTGAAAAATCATCATTATATTTCTGATAATTATTCTGATCATTACTTTCAGATGACATATTGTGCAGCTATGACTGCCTGGTGTGTGTATTTGGTATATTGCTTGCATGGGTTCAAGTTCTGGGAGTGCAATGGCAGGATCCTCAGGATTACATCTCTCCTTCCATTAACCCCAGAAGATGCTCCCCTCCTGTCTCTAATTGGCCAGTTACAAGTCAGTGAAATAGTCCACTGGCTATAGGTCACCTCAGTTGGCTTAGAGGTCTGCTTTATTTCCTGGAGCTGGGACCATGGCTTGATTTATTAAAATCAAGTCCCTGGACACAGTAAAGAAGCATGGATGGTGTTGGGGGGCACCATCGTACCCTCTCACCTCCTCTTGATCATTAGCTTAGATTCTCGTGGGGAAGGTGGGTTAGTCTGGCATCCCCTCATTTCCACTCACCTGAATGTCTGCCCACTACTATGCCTAACATACCCTTGATGGGGAGACCTGGAGATGGTCAGGGGAGCAGGACAAACATGGACCACAGTGCCCTTGCACAAGCCAAATCTCAAGTCCTCTATCTGCATATCCAGCCCATCGGGTCCCTTCCATTAGTGATTTTCCACCATCCTCTACTTCAGGATTGTGAGGGGAATGATATTTTTAAGAGACACAATTATCATCTTTTGGAATCGTCAGGCTAAAAAAGCCTGAACATTCTCGGGCTGGTTGTAGGACAGTTCTAAGTAGGTTATCATGGGATTTCCCCTGAGTTCAGTGTCATATTTGAGGGGAGAATCTTAATATTTCAATAAGGGTGGATTGACGTAGCATCCATTTCTATTCTCATCACAATAAAAGAATCACTCTGGCATTAGAATTTCAGTGCCTGTGATGTTTGGTGAATTACACGGACTTCTAATACGATTTCCCACACTATATTCTGTTTAGATTGGCAGGTTTCTCTGGGTGTTTCTCAATAGACTGATAAAGCGTTAGACAGGGGATTAGCTCTCTTGGAACATAAGAAAGGAGGTGATCAGGGTTGTTTATAGCTTGTGGGGATGGATTCTAATGGAGCAGCCCAGAGGGAGGGAAACTTTCGCAGTCTACAGAATGCCAGGGACTTGGGGGCCTATCACAGGATACAGTCCCATCCTAGGGAGTAATTGGCCCCGGGGACCTGGGACCAGGACTACCAGATCAGAGAGACTAATGGATCTCCTCTTGGGGTGACATCATAAGGAGGTGTAAATCATATCCAATGCCTCTCCAGGGGACGTGTGTGTTTTTTCTTGCTGACGGGAGGCTTCAGATCGGATTAAACCAACTTGTGTCAGACAGCAGCCAGCTCTGAGCCCTCTGCAGGCTGATTATCTCATTCCACACTCCCACGGCCCCATGGATACACGATCCTCATTATCCTCCCCATCATCAGCATTGTTTTAGATAAGGTTTCCTGGAAACAGACTGAAATGGAGAGTCGTCTGTAGAAGCTCTCCTCGGGATGTCTCTCTGGAGACGCACCTGTCAGGGAGCGAGGGAGACAGGACCGGCAGTCACTGGAGCTGCCTGCCACATGGCTGCCACTGAGCAGCTCTTGCTGTGCTGTGGGATGGCCTCTGGAGTCCTCCCCAACGGACGCAGAGGGTCTGGACCTTGGCAGCTGCAGACCTGCCACTTATGGGTTGGGGTGACGCCAGAAGAGGGGTGTGACCTTGGGCAAGGTGGTTCCTGCCTTGGGGGATGGTGCTCAGGGAGGGGTACGGCAGGGAGCATCCAACACCAGGACTCATCCAAGACCTGCAGAGCCTGGGGACAAGAGGGTGAGCCCTGATCGAGGGATCTGGGCAGAATTCCAGGCCACCCACTGAAGCCCTGTCATTGTCATTTAGCGAAAGTAGCTCCAGCGCTGAGCCAGTTAATCACCTATGGCCACACGACTGGCAAGTGGTCATCAATGCTTTGGACTCCTCGGTCAGTGCCGTTTCTCCTTCCTATGCACCACCTCAGCCTCCCTCCATTTCTCTCTGGAGTCCAAGTAAGGATGCAGGAGGTGAGGTAGATGACGGAGGAATGGGAGGCTCCCAATCAAGGACACAGCAACTTGGTGGAAGGGCACTAGTGACACATTTTATTCAGTAAGCTGGAGAGCACAGCTGCGTGCTAGGCTCTATCCTGCCTGCCTAGGACATAAGGGCAGCACCCTCCTCTCACGGGGTGTTGGTCCTAGTCAGTAGGTTCACGTTCCAGGGAGCCTAGAAAGTGACCGGGAAATGCAGGAGGTGCTGCGATTGGTCAAGTGGACGTAAGAGAGAACAGGACAGGAATTTATTGTCTATATTAATTGAGGTCAGATTGTGTTTGGTTAAAAACAACTGAAGCCCCAACTGATAAGGCTTATTAGCTTTTGTCTCTTATGCAAAATATGGAGTTTTATTATTGAACACAAGAGAACTCAGACGATTTAAGTCTGTCTTAGAGGCTGGTATAGACAATTCTACAAGGGCATGAAGAGCAGACTCTCTTCTGTGACTTATGCTTCAGACTGGATTTTGGTGTGGTTTGGGTTCAGTTGACATCAGTTTTAAAATATCCATGTTGGATTGAAACCAGAGAGTAGGGAAATTCACGGGTGGAGTCAAGCCAACCACCCAGCCAGCCCTGCCCATGGCGGTGATCTTGAGGGGCAGGAGCGAGGGCTATGAATCCATGATATCCAGGCCTGTTCACTGGTTTTCCTTTTGGTTTTTCGCCTCTCTCTTCAGAAAAGGATTTCTGTCTTGATGGTTTCCCAAGATGCCTGAGCACTCTTGCTAACGTATGTGGACTCTTGCTTTCTAGATGTGCATGCCGGGTTCTCAGAAACGGCAGATAAGAAGAGACTCTTTCCAGGCCCTGCAGAACGTCCCAACTCACGCATGGCTAGACGGGATTCTTAGCTGCCTGACAGAGGGGATGTGAAGATTCTGCCGACTCTGGTCTTCAGGGGTAGAAGAAAATACCAGAGACTGGGAGGTCCCACGGAAGCTCTGGACTTCTTAGAGAAGAAACACGTTCTCCCAGCAAAGGAGGGGGCAGGCTCTATCAACCCGTATCAACCATACCTCTGACTTAGAATCTCCCAACCAAAGGGGAAAGGTAGATGTCAGAAACAGGAGGAGGTGAGACCCACACAGGGTCAATGACCCAGTCGAGAAGGCCAGAATGGGAGGTGGACTTTAGGTCTGGAAGGGAACTTCAGTAGAAGGAGCAGAGGGACAGAACCGAGGCCGCAGGTATGAGCTCATGGCCCACACATGACAGAAGCAGGAGAGAGAAGCAGACCTCGGATCAGCAAGCTCTCCTCTATTCTGCAGCGAGGTCCATGGATCAGGCACAAGAGGGCCCATTTCACGGGTATGGAGCTGACCCCGGGTTACAGAAGGAGACTGGGTTTTATAGTTTCGTTGGAGACTGCCGACGTGCAGTTTGGACAGTCAGGGGCTAGTTGACAGGTGAGAACTTTACCTTAGGAGGGTGGTTGTAAAAAGGTTGAGACTCATGGTTACCTGGGGAGACAGGAGTCCAGATCCTGACGGATGAGTGCTCGGATCCTGCCCATTGCTTTTCTCTCTCTGGGATTCATTGTTTCCCAGAGTTTCAATATTTGCTGTGCCTCCATTTAGGGCTAATTTGCGATGGGGGAAGGTCAAGTCCAGGGCCCAGCGTTTTAGTATCCGCCTCCTCCCTTCAAGATGCACTGGGGTTGGGAAGGGGTAAATGTTTGCTTTTGGTGAAGATGCTGGGGATGACCCGGGAAGGGGTGGAAGCTTGCTTTTTCCCTCGGAGCCCATTGTTCCTGGGAAAGGATGTACTGGGAGAGGTTGAATGTTTGGCTCCCTCCTCCCGAGCCACACTATCCCTGTTTTTCTCGGGGATCTGCCTTGTAGGAATATTATTTTCCATAATACTTCAATAAGTACTTAGACCAGGAAGCCCTGGCTTGCTTCTCACCTAGAAGCCCAGGTGTGATGTTCTTCCCCACCCGCCTCCTGGACGAACAGACACGTTTCGGCATTGGGTGGGGTTGCCGTAAGGGGATCAGGTCCGGCACCTGCATTTGGGGAGGAGCTTATGAAGGGATGGCCCTCTGGTCACTTGGTCTCATGTTTTATGTCCGGTCATGCTCAACACGATTTTCTCTGGGTCTCCTGGCGAGTCCTGATGGTTCTGTCTAGATGCTCCCTTTAGCAATGATTTGAAAGTCTCTGACTATAGAAAATGTGCTCAGGGTTATCGACCCATTCCCTTGAAACCATGCTTCCCTGACATCCCACTCTTCTACAAAGAGTAAGATTGGACCAGATCAGGGGTTGGGACCAAGGTCGAATTACTGATTGATTTCAAGTCCCCACGTATGTGAGAAACTTGTCCCCATCACTGCTGGGCCTGGGGAGATAATCACACCGACCGCTGCCTGCTGAGCAGGTCTTCAATGCTTCAGTCATGGTTTCAGAAGGGCCCTGCTTTGGAATCATCCCTGAGGTGTTTTCAAAGTGCCACACTCCAATTAGAATCTCTGGAGTTTCAGTCCGGCCATCAGTCACTTTTTTAGAAGTTCCCCAGTGATTCTAGCATGCAGAACTAGAGTGTTCTAAAGGGTTTAGAAACACAGGACTTTTAATCTTCACACTCAACCATTAAGGGAAGCTCCCTTCAGTTTTCCCATTTGTTCACAGATGAATGTACTGTGGCTCAGAGAGGTTAAGCAACCAGCTGGGGGAACAGACAGCGATTCTGGGCTTCACACCTGAGCCTGTCTGACTCCCAAGACCATATTCCTTACCACCTCACAGGGCTCTGTCTACAGGAAGCAGGTTGTTCAGCCTAACAGCTGGGGAGAAGCTGCAGCAGGTTTTGGCCGACAACACCCAAGATTGCTCCCCAAACGGCGTTCCCCTGGCTCTGTCTGGGGAAACCTAATTGCTGCAATTGTGTTATGAAATTATCACTTTACCCACACAAATGGGCCACAGCGACCGGTTGTCTATTCCTGTGGTTGTCCCAGATTATTAAATGAGCAGCTGCCTCCAAATATGTTTGCAACGGCCTAATTCAATGGCTGCGTGCACTTGAATATTCATGGATCCCAACCCACAGCCCAGGCTTGCAGGACGACTCCAAAGGGGCTCTAAAAGTTAATTTATCTCCACAATTTAAATAAATATACTTCCGCAGCTTTAGCGACTCCACCAGATTTTAGAGAGTCCTTTGGCAGGAAGGAAAGTTGGGGAAGAGGTCGAGGGGGTTTGCTTGGGGTCTCAGGGTCAAGTGCACCAGAAGCATTCATCCATGGCATGGGGCAGGATGCACTGGGGTTCCTACAGCTCTGATGTGCAGATTGAAAGTTCTGAGAACTCGGGCAAGCAATTTAGGAAAATAAAAAAAAAAGAGTGTTTTATTGTCATAAGTACACTTAGCATGAGATCTACCCTCTTAACAAATTTTAAGTGTTCAATACATTACCACTGACTATAAGCACAGTGTTGTACGGCAGATCTCTTGAGCTTACTCCTCTTGATTAAAATATGCTGATTAATTAGCCTCCCCATTTCCCTGCCCCCCACCCCCATGCAGCCATTATCGCCATCTTCAATTCTATGCATTTGACTATTTTAGATAAATCAGATAAGGGGAATTATTATTCATATATATGTATGAATAAAATAATATGCTATTGATAAAGTATCGATATATCTGATATCAATATTTCTATCTATATATGTGTGTGTGTTTATATGTATATATATATAAATCTGACTTATCTGCCAAGTGGCCCTGGAAATTAGGTAAAGCAATTCGGTTCCCCACACTTCTATCACTGAGATTTTGCCTTCACATATTCGTACCTCTGGGGCTACTGGACATTTACTATTTCCCCTTTAAAATGATCTACCTCTATTTTTTACCTGAACATTATTTATCTGTGACTTCATTAACAGCATCTTGCACACCGCGATGGCTCTGTCCTTTCCTAGCACACACTCGGTCACAGATGACTTTAGAAATAGAGCTGGGTCCTCCCTGGGCCACCTTAGTGGTGTGTGGACTCGTAGGGACAGCCCACGTGGAGGACGGGAAGGAAGGCTGCTGCCCAGCACCCGCACAGAGGGGCCACTCAGGATCCCGCCTTCGTCCCTTGCATAAGTGCCAGCCTCAGGGTGGGCAGATCTCAGCAGGGTGAGCTGGATGGGCTGTGCCCTGTCTGGGGTGGTTGGGCCAGCTCAGCGGCCACGAGAGCCAGCGTCCACTTGGGTTGGGTGGAAGCTGCCCATCCTCTGCCTCTGGCTCCCCAGTGCAGCAGCTCTGGATCAAGGGCACAGACCCTGCTGCCTGGCTGCTGGGGCTCACCTCAGTTGTGGCAGCCAGGAGCAAAGCAATCCCCGGGGACATGCAGCCCAACAGTGCTCAGTTTCTTTACCTGCAAGGTGGAGAGAAGGTGAGCCACATCACAGGGCGATGGCAGAGGTTAAAGGTCACGCACACGCTCTGGCTTGTTAAGGTGAAGGCATGTTGCTCCGCATGTTCAGTTCGTGCCCCGCCCCGCAGTCCTGCCTTCTCTCCTCTCTCCTTTCCCTCTCCCTTCTTCCTCCTCTCCCTCCCTCCTTTTCCTCCCAGACCTTCCTTCTCTGTCTCCTGCCCTGAGAAAGTTCTTAACCTCTCTGAGCCTCAGCTTCTTATCTATAAAAGGAGAATAATCAGACCTGCTTTGGGGGGCCCTGGGGGTCAGGTGCATTCTCACAGAATTATTTAGGGCAAAGCAGATGCCTGATCCCTGCTAATTCATCACAGCGGTGCCCTGGGATCAAGATGACGCCAGTCCTGTTCACTTCAGTGGCACGGGGGTCACCTTGGATGGCAAAATGCTGTCTATCTCTTAGTTTCCTTTTTCTTTATAAAACACCCCTCTGCGTCTACCTGTTACCTGATGCTCCCTGTCTGTTTAAACACACCTGGGAGGTTCCAGATGTTTGCAGACAGCACGATCCCACTCCCTTCCCCCAGGCACACCAGTCCCATGTCCAGCTGGGCTCTCCTCCCACTCAGGAAGGGGCCTGGCTCCAAGGATGGAGGAGCAGACAGAGGCAGGAGGGAGGGTCTGGGCAGGGCAGGAACCTGGGAAGGAAGTACCTCTGAGTGTCTGACTGGGCTCTGCTTCCCCCCAAGAGAATCGTAAATTACCTCCCTTTACTTCTTCACCGCTGCTGCCGTGGAAATTAAATTCACAGCCTGTATTTTAGATCCTATATATTGTTTGGCTTTAGCTGGGATTTTTTTCCACTCTGATAAATAGAGCATTTTAATAACATTCACAGCACGACAGAGAGTGGGAGAACATCCGCGATCTCCAGGTGCAGGATTCCCCGGGCCCTGCTGAGATGGGACCTGTCAAGCTCTCCCCTGGAGAGTGACTCAGGCTTACATAGGAAAGAACTTACGTCCCTGCATCTCCAGAGCCTGAGCGGGGAGGCTGAGAGCTGGCAGCCCCTGGGACTGGGGGCCCTGAGCCAGGGGGCCACGCCCAGGGTGTACCTGTTCTGGGAGCCAGGCTACCGGGCACCAGTCCTTGCCTCTCTCCTTTCTCCTCTCTGTCCCAGGCTCCATGTCAGCCTGCCAGAGATAACAGGTGACGAAATGTCCCTCATCCATCAAACGCCAGGAAAGGACCTGCTTTCTCCGTGTTTTGTCCTCTCTTTTCCGTTGTGCCCTCTGATGTCTGCGGAGGTCTTTGACATTAGCATGCACGGGGGGCTCCTGCTCTGGGCTAGGTTCTACGGAGACACAGCTGAATAAGACACAGCCACTGCCCTTGAAGAGCTCACACACCCGCAGGGCAGACCAACGTGAGCTCCAACAAAAAGGCTGCAATAATCACGGTGACGGTGCGCTGGGGCCCGGCTGGCGCCTGGTACCGTTCCGAGCCTCACATGGCCCACTTGGTGATCCCTCCTCTAGGGCCCCGTGTGTGCCAAGAACTTTTTGTTTCTGGTGCATGGAGTAAAATAACGAGCACTTCCAGAGTCCTGATTCTGGTGGAGTTTATTTCACCCCATCATAGTAGCGAGGAGGGAGACAGAAAATCAATAAATATGCCAAGAAGTCTAATGTCTCCAGTGGTGGAAACTTCTAATTCAAAGGGAATGGACAGGGGAAGGTGCTGGTCTTGGTGGGAAGGTCAGGGAAAGCCTCTGGACTAAATGAGTAAGAGTGAGTCAAGGGTACCGGGGTAAGAATCTTCCAGATGGAGGATGCTGCTGGCCACTGGCCTTGGGCATGTTTTGAGGAACACACCCAGAGGCTGGAACAGGAAGGGAGGGAGGACCGTGGGGAAAGATCAAAGAGTTCCATAGGCCAAGGGAAGGAGTTGGGGTTCCATTCTAAAGACAATGGAACTTACCAGAGGATTTCCAAACAGGAGAGTGGCATGATCTAAGTTTGCAAAGAGACTGGAACAGCATGGGAACAGACTCCAGGGACAAATGAGGGGACTCCAGGAGCAAGCATTGCTGTTCTCATGTGTAGATGAGAACAACTGAGGCTGGCGACTGAAACCCATCCTGTTTCCAACCCCGTGTGTGGAGCAAGGAGAGAGCTGTGACCTCAGAATGCCTGCAGAGCACCCGGAGACCCACCATCCCCAAGTGCACTGGATTACAAGGCTCAAGGTGATCCTCGTTGTATATGGTGTAGGCATCTGTATCAGTCAGGGTTCTCAGGGGAACAGAATCCACAGAAAGTATGATTATAAAAGGGGATTTATTAGATTGGTTCACACGACCAGAAGCTGGAGAGTCCACATGGCCGTCTGCAGCTGGAGAACTGGAGGAACCAGCAGCTGCTCAGTCCAAGAGGCGGAAGCCCCAGAACAAGAGGGATCAACAGTGCTACCCTAGTCCAAGACCAAGGCTTCTGGAAACTCCCTGGAGAATCATTGGCAGAGTCCACTTTGGAAGAGTGAAGAAGGGAGAATCCGATATCCACAGATGATCCAAGCAGTGATCAAGAACCCGTTCAAGAAGAGCTGAGCTTGCATCGGCATCTGCTCCTTGTTCTTCCAGCTTTTATTCCATCCTATTGGGTGGTGCTGCCCGCACTTGGAGGGGGGCTCCACTTCTGTTCACTATCCCACCTGCCAATCATTCCTAGACACACCCTCATGGACACACCCAGAAACCTCTTTTTAATCACTAGCATCTCTTAATCCAATCAAGTTGACAATTAAAATTAACCATTACAGCATCTGATGCCACAGGTTCAGAGGAGGAAGGAACAGAGATCAGTCTGGGGCATCATGACAGTGTCACCTGAGAGCTGGCTTTCCTCAGGTCTGGCTCACCAAAGCCCCACAAGGACTTTGATGAAAGATGCCCAGTACCCCGAGCGCCATATGCATCTGGGCAAAGCTGGTATCGTTCTTGGAGGTGGAGAAGACAGAAGAAGGAAATTGCTACTCAGGAGGAAATGATCGTGTTAGCTCTTCATCACTGTAACTGAAATTCCCAACAAGAACAACTTAGAGGAGGAAGAACCTCTTTTGGCTCATGGTTACGGAGGGTAGTCATGGTGCGCTGAGTCCCATCATCTCAGGCCCAAGGTGAGGCAGAGCATCATGGCGGAAGGGCATGGCAGAGGGAAGCTGCTCACCTCCAGGCTGCTGGGAAACAGAGAGAGGGAAGGGGGAAGGGGTGGTGGGGAACAAGCACCCTCCCAGGGCACACCCCCAGCCACACACCTCCTCCAGCTGGGCTCCATCTGCCTACAGTCACTACTCAAAATAGGATGAACTGATCAGGTCACAGCTCTCGTGATCTAATCAGTCCACCCCTGAATGTCCCTGCGTTAATTCAGGAGCTCTGAGGGGACACCTCACATCCAAACCACAGCCACCCACTTGGTTTCAGACATATTGAAATACAAAAGGAGCTTGCTGTACTAGCGCTCTTGTCAGCAATCAAGCAGGTCCAGACATAAGTGCTTCAGAAATAGGTCACGATAAGTACTCATAATCCTAGGAGGAAGGCTTTCTATTATTACCTTTTGTATTTTTTTCAAATAAGATAACTGAACACAAAGGTTCAATGGCCTGCCTGATGTTCCATGGCTAGTAAACACCGGAGTCTGGATTTGAACCCAAGAGTTGGGAGTCTAGAGCCCTTTGCTCCAATGGGCATGTTATGACATTATCCTTGGGACTCTCGCATCCAGGTGACTGGGGTATCCATCCATCTGGAGCTTAACAAGACTTGGTTTTGTCCCAAGAGTCTTTAATTTTAGGGCAATGCCAAAATCTCTGATTTACTTAGCTCTGTCTGCTCATGACCAGTGAACTTCAACTGCCTGCTAAATCACACCATTGCCATCTTCTGCCATTGCGACGAGAATCCATTGCCACTTCCTAGTTACCATTCCGTTGCCAGTACCCAGAAAAACACTGGAAACATAGTTGCTGTATTTGCTGTTCATTCTGATGCCCTGCCAGAGCCTGGCCCCAATTTGCCCCACCTCTTATAACCTATATTATTATATTATAATATAGTATGTTAGTTGTCAGCACAGAGTCTGAGGTCAAACGCTTTCTGTATTTGAATCCTAGTTTGGTCACTTACTAGCTGTGCAACATTGAGTAAGTTCCTCCACTTCTCTGTTCTTCAGTTTCCTCATACACGGAACATGGATAAAAGGAACTACTTCATAATATCGCTATGAGGTTGAAATGAGATAGTACATTTAAAGCTCTTTAAACAATGCTTGCATATTGAGTTGGGGTCAGCAAATCCCTCTTAGCTATTCCTTTTTTTTTTCTTTTGGTACCAGGGATTGGACCCAGGGTCACTTAACCACTGAGCCACATCCGCAGCCCTTTTTAATATTTTATTTAGGGACAGGGTCTCGCTGAGTGACATAGGGCCTCACTAAGTTGCTGAGGCTGGCTTTGAACTGGCAATCCTCCTGCCTCAGCCTCCCGGGCTGTTGGGATGACAGGCATGCGTCACTGCGTCTGGCCCTTCTTAGCTATTACTGTCATTACTAGCTCCACTACTACTGTGAAGTGTGGATGGGCTGCCTCAGGCATTGGGGCACTTGTCCCAACCAGTACCTAACTCCCTGTGGGCATCTCTGCCACCCCAAACCTGCAGGCTTCCGTTTTTCCTGCCTGTGGAGACTGTTTAGTGCCTTCCTGATGAGCCTGCTCCTCCCATGCAATCCTTACCTCAGGCTGAGCACCAGCACGCCTCTACCTTCCTGCAGGCAAGGCTGGGTCACCCATGTCAGCATGACTCAAGATGGAAGGGCTCCTTCCACAGCAGCCTCCTCGCTGCTGGTCCAGGAGTCCCACCCGAGGGACAGGGCTGTGCTTCTGCCCTCAGCCCACCCACCTCTGCCCTCCCAGGCTGCTCTTACAGAGACAGAGGGTGCTGGATGCTCAGAAGACCCCCAAGTGGCTCTGGGCTGATGCTTAGTGCTGCACCGGTCACCCCTCCAGGCCCTCACACTGGGGAGAGAGGAGCCAGGACTCAGCACAGACCCAGGCCAGGGCGAGCCGCAGAATTGTGAGCAAGGTCTTGAGACCTTAAATGCCATCAGTGCCCATAATCCTGGTGAATCTGGAGGCTGAGGCAGGAGCATTGCAAGTTCAAAGCCAGCCTCAGCAACTTAGTGAAACCCTAAGCAACTCAGGGAGACCGTCTCTAAATAAAATATACAAAAAAAGGGCTGGGGATGTGGCTCAGTGGTTAAATGCCCCTGGATTCACGACAACAACAAAAAGGAAAATAAAACAATCCCACCAGCATCTGGATCCTGTGCTGGTGAGTCTGATGTGTCCACTCGGCCAGGAGCACCCAGGGACAGAATCAAACACCAACTAGCTGCTGCTGTGAAGGGTCTCTGGCTCTGTGTTGGAAGGGCGTGGCTCTGTGCTGGAGGGGTGTGGCT
>JAJEJO010001896.1:0-51964 GCA_020662805.1 Glaucomys volans | reverse complement strand
CTGTGCTGGAGGGGTGTGGCTCTGTGTTGGAAGGGCGTGGCTCTGTGGCTGGCAAAGGGAATGTCAGAGTCCAGAGCCCCGGGCTTCCTCAGCCCGAGTCCTCTGGTTGGCCTCTTCACCACGTGGCAGAGAACAAGGAGGGAACACCTCCATCTCTCACAAGCAGCTCTTGATCTTCCTATTTACCTCCTTCCCAAGTGTCAGAGAGAAAGAATGTCCTCTCTGCCCTCAGAGACCTCTCAGCCATCAGCCTGGACAAGTGAAGCCCTTCCTCGTGTGTGGGGGCAGGGAGGTTGGGTGCGTCTGACTGCTCACCACTCAAACTTGACATCAGCTCGGTGGCCGTGCTAAATCCCAACGTGCATGGACTGAAAAGCACCCCAGCACTTGCAGGAACAGCAATTTAATACGATTAAGGGGAGTGGAAAACACTTGTTACATTAGAGGCAATGATAGGAAACGCTCAACACGCAGCTGAGAATTTGCGATGAAATCAGAAGGGGAGGAGAGACTGTCCAAGGACCTGGAGTCCACGCTGCCGTCAAAGCCAAATCTAGTCCCCTTAGAAGAAAAGCCAGTTGCTCTGCACGTAGAAGCATCTGCCGCCGTCCTCGGAGTCCAGTAACTGATCCTATCATTATCCACATCAGAAAGTCCTCGTGATGACATAACCCATAGATAGACCTCGATCGACCTCCGAGCCCCAAAGCATTTCATGTGACTTGGATTTGCACCAAGTAGCATCATCATCTGAATAAAATACGTCATCACCTTGAGCCAATGGGAAAACAGGGTGTGTGCACAGTTTTGAATTTAGAATTTGAATTTAGAATTGATAATGCTACCCCAAATGGCAAAGCTGTCCAGGTGCTGTGGTCCACGCTGGCTCAGCTGTTCACACGGTGCATCTGTCGGTGTCCGTCAAGGCCACTTGATCATGGAAAAGCAGGCATCCAAGTGGCAAGGGAAATGTCTCAGGCAAGCAAGTTCTTGGTGCGTTCAAGGAACTGAGAGAATCCGTGTGTGGTGAAAACACAGTGGGACAGAGGGGCTGTGGGCTAAGCAGAGCCAGAGAGGGAGCAGGGGACGGGTCACTCAGAACCTGAGGCTAAGTAAGGAACTTGGATTGTAGCCTAAGAACAGTGGGAGGTCAGGCAGGGGTTGAGAGGCAGGGATTGGTTCTTGGTTTTAGAAGAGTGTTCTGGCTCCTGGGTGAAGGTGGGATTGCAGGAAGGGTGGGGATGGTGGGGGAAGGGCCGACCGGAAGAACCCTAAGGCAGTGCAGGGTGAGAATGGTGTTGACTTAGACCAGGGTGGAGAAAGTGGAGGTGGGAATGAGTGGAGGATTCTCTGAGGAGGAGGCGGATGGATGGGTGCACCGGTGGGTGGGAGGGAGGATGCCTGGACCATCAGTTCAGTGAGAGCCTGCATGATTGATAGGTGGTTGGGTGGGAGGGGGCAGGATGGGTGATGAGTCATTAATTCAACAAGAGAGCATGCACAGTTTAGGACCTTTGTCCTTAATTTCTTGATGCTTGAACCTAGAGACATATTTATTGATTTTCTATAAGAAGTTCATTTACTATTTAAGCTTTTCTAGTCAATGATGAGCTCACAATGACAGGCAATAGTGCGTCAGGGCAGGGCCAACCCAAGTTGCAGATAAGACTCAGGTCTGCAGGAAAGCAGTCGTCTGGGGATGAGTCTGACTCTCTTCACCCCCGATCTCGGGGCCCTCGCCCTCTGGCATGGGGCTATTGTCACACCGGGAGCACCTCTTCCCACTGAGGAAAGGGTGACGGAGGAAAGCAACCAGGGCCGTCTGTCACTGCCTTCCATCATGGTGACAACTTTCGAGGAGGCTGTGGAAGTCACCCCTGTGCAGTGTATCCCAAGGGAACAGCCACTTGAGGAAAGGAAGCATTGAACTCCGCTCTGGAGCAAGGCGGGAAGGAACACGAGGGTTTCTCCATCGCAGCTGTGCACATCTGCAGACAGGAAACCCAGGGCACTCGGAGAGAGATTCTAAGTTAGGTCCTTCTGGAGGCCTGGGTATAGGGGAACTAATGGGGAGAATGAGAGACAGAAAGGAGTTAGTGAACGAGGGAGAATCACTCCACTTGGGCAGAGGGTGGTGTGAGCTGGTACGTGTGCACAAGGGTGTGTGTGTGCATGAGTGTGCATTGGTGCCTGTGTGGATTAGTGTTGAATTTTAATATTGTGTGTGTGTGTGTGTGTGTGTCTGTGTGTGTGTGTGAAAGAGAGAAGGATTTTGGAGAGACATCTCTAAGAATTTCTGTTTCAGAGGTGCATGTGGACTTGAGGGACAGAGGGATGGGGACCTTATTTCTGTCATTTTCAGAGTCCAGGTCCATGGGCTTGTGGTGGGGAGGGCTGAAGAACAGGAAAGAAGAGATAAATAGAAAAAGAAACAGAAAGAGACAGATTAGACAGAGGGGTGGAGAGACGGGATGCCACCCAGCCCTGAGGCTGTGGCAATTTTGGCCATCCCCACCTGCTGGAGGATCTCTGCTGCCCAAGAACAGCTTTAATCCGTGGGCACTGATCACCCTGCCTATTTTATGGTGCGTCAGTCCCCTCCGCCACTAGAAATTGCTTGCAGAAGGACCTCATTTATTTTTCAGCCTCTGAGAACAGATCTTCGCTTTCTGTTTCCTCTAAAACACAGGCTCCTGAAGGTGGATGGTTCTTGGCAGCATGTGTCAGCGTGGTGGCCAGGTTCCGCAGGCCCCCAGGTCATCCTGGGAAGAGAGACCAAGGCGGGTGGGCAGAGAGGATTCCATTAGCTCATGCCCCAGGTTATTTAAGTGAAAAATGGAGAAAATAATAACAATACCTTTCATTCCCTCCTTGGGGCTCTCGGAGGGAGGAGTAAATCTCTACTCCAGGAGTTCCCTGGAAGGCAGATTTTGTAGAAACTGGAGAAGCAGTGGGTGTTCAGAAAAGGGAGGTTTTGGACTGAGAGGTCAGTGGATGCTTCTAGAAAACACAGGCAGGGAGATTAGAAGGAGCGGAGCTCAGCAGCCAAGGTGTGGATTTCGCCTTTTTTTTTTTTTTTTGGTGACGTTGGATTCCAATCAGAGCAACCTGAGTGGAAATTGAATTGCTTTTAAATCTCATTTACCACTCATAATTTGGATTTGTTTGAAAAATGCAATGACTTAAAAACAAGCCAATAGAAAAAGCTGCAGAGGTGCGTGGGCCACCTGGGCCTGGATTCCCGGGAGCCTCCAGCACAAGTTCATGGAGGGTCTGCAGCGGGCAGGGTGGGTGCTCTTGATGGGAAGCAGGCATGTGGGAAATGACAGTTCCCAGTCAAGCCAATGAACTGGGTGCTGCAGACAGTAGGGAAAGGTGGAGAAAGGCAGCCATGCGCTGGTGAGAGAGTGTTGGGTAGAGAAGCCATTTCTGCTCAGGGCAGGCCCCCAGAGGAGGGATTCTTGGGGTTGAAATCGGAATGATAAGAGGTGCAGGTGGGTCTCAGGGAGGGACCTGAGGATGTGCAACTTGAAGGTCACCATTAAAGTGTGGATCGCTTTCTAAACACAACCAGGAGCAGTCAGAGGGGTTTGGTAGTGAACTGATGCACTCAGGATGCTGGAGGAAAGGGGATCAAAGGGGTCAGAAAGAGGGGAGAGCAAAGAGACTGGTTCTCAGTCCCCTGTGCAGGTCCAGGCAACAGCTGACGGTGACTTGGGATAGAACCACAAGAAGTGATTGTCTCCACACTCATCAGAATGGTTAGAATTAAAAAGACCAACGGAACTGTTGTGGTTTAGAAAAGAGGTGTCCCCAAAGGCTTATGTGTGTAAGATAATGCAAAGATTTTCAAAGGTGAAATGATCAGATTATGAGTCATGACCTAATCAGTGGATTAATCCACTGATGGATCAACTGGGTGGTAATGGTAGGCAGGTAGGGTGTGGCTGGAGGAGGTGGGTCCCTGGGGATGTGCATTCAGAGTTCATATTTGGTTCCTGGCAAGTGGACCTCTCTCAGAATCCTGTTTTCCTCTGCCATGCCCTTCCTCATTATGTCCCGCCTTACCTTGGGTCCAGACCCGTGGAGTCCGCCATCTATGGACCCTTAAAGTCAAAATGAACTTTTCCTCCCCTGCACTGTTCCTATCAGGCCTTTTGGTCACAGCAACACAAAAGCTGACTTACACAGAAATAAAGGGATGGCGAAGAGGTGGAGCAAAGAGGACCCTCGGACACTGCTGGTGGGACCACCAATTGGTATAAGTGGCTTTAAAGTTGGAAGTCAGTATTTTCTACCTATAGCCAAAGACCCTGCAAATCTATGTCCAAGAGAGCTGAGTGCTCATGCCCCACCCAAAGAAAGGTAAAAGAATTTTTATCAGCATTTTTTTTTCATGGTAGATTAAAAATGAAAAATCAAATGTCCATCAATAGGAAGGTGGGTAAGAAAATAAGCAAGTCAGTGACCTCGCATCCTGCAGAGGATTCACACAGATAGTGCTGAGCCAAAGAAACAAGGTGCAAAAGAGTACGTGCTGTCTGAATCCATTAATGTGCAAGTCAAGAACAGATGACAGAAATCACAATCGTGGTTACAATAGGAAGAATTTTCACTGGAGTGGGACACAGGGTCCTGGAAACGTGTATGTTCTTGTGAACATGGCCAGGCACCTTCTAATGTGAAAGAGAATGGTGCTTAATATTTAAAGTGGGAACCAACTTGTGTGTTAATGATACGTTATTGAAAAAGTATTGATGCCCAAGACAGCTGAGTTAATGATAAAGTATCTAAACCACATATTGTGGTTTAGATATGAAGTGTCCCCCAAAAGTTCATTTGATAGACAATTGCAAGACATTTTAGAGGTGAAAGATTGGGTTACAAGAGCCTTAACACAATCAGTGGATTAATCCACTTGAATGGATTAACTAGGTGTATCTGTAGGCAGATAGGGTAGCTGGAGGAGGTGGGTCATTTGGGGTGTGCCTTTGGGGTTTATATTTTGTCCCTGGTGAGTGGAACTCTCTGTCTCTGCCTCCTGATCGCCATGTCAGGAGCTGCTTCCCTCTGCCAAACTCTTCTGTCATGACATTCTGCCTCACTCGAGTCCAGAGCAATGGAATTGGCCATCTTTGAGCTAAGACTTCTGAAACCATGAGCCTTTAATAAAATCTTCCTCCTCTAAAATTGTTCTTACCAGGTATTTTGGTCACAGTGGTTAAAAAGTAACTTAAACAGCAGGTATAGTGGGGACATATTTTTGAGGTAAATTCAAAGATCTAATAGCACCAGCTGAGAGATTTGGTGTAACACAGGAGAAGAAAAGAGATGAGTAAAGTATTCCTCTTGGGTTTTGAGCAACTGAGTAGATGATGCTACCAACTGGAGTGATTGCTATTCAGGTGGGCGAGTCATGGCACCCAGTGATGTTGGCCATCAACTGTCATTTTACAGGAAATGGCAGGCACATCAGATTACTCAGCAATGGGCAGGCACAGCAGTAAGGAAGTCAAGTTCACCTCCCTTGGGAGCAGAACTTTAGCCACTAGTTTGTGATTGAGTGGTGAGAGCTACAGCCTTTGGGGAGAGGAAGGTGTCAGAATGTGACATGGCCCCTATCTTACAAAAGGTCTACAAGGCAAATCAGTCATTGGAGCAAGAAACAGAGTGGAAGTTTGATCCTGTGGACAAGGTCATGAGATGGGGCACAAGGCAGGCTTTCTGTGATGGAGAGTGGCTCAAGATGGAAGGAGACTGGGTGCTAAATCATTGCATGCAAGACTGTTGACTCAATGCCTGGTTGGACTGTGATGTGAGTAAGACCTATGCCATGCACTAAGCCTGGGAGATACAGGGGTCTTTACAGCATCTAGACTTGCTCTAACACACCTACAGAATTAAAGTACAGAAGGTATGAGCTAGGACTCCGTGAAGTCCTGTTAGCTCAGAGAGGCCAAGATTGGAGGCAGCCACTAGAGCAGAGACAGAAGAATGTGACCATTCAATGGAAATGCCACAGAAGAACTGGCCTGCTTAAACTCCACTTTCAGGAGAAGAGTCCAGGAACTGGTTTGTGACTGTGGACACCAGGGATGCAGCTGTGGGGTGCTAGCAATCAAAAGATGTAGAGAAGTTCATTTATCCATCCACCCAACCAATCATCCATCCGTCCATTCACCCCCCCACCTACCCATCCATAAACCCACCCATCCACCCATCCATCCATCCATTCATTCATCCATCCATTCATCCATCCATTCATTTATCCATTCATTTATCCATTCATTTATCCATCTATCCATTCATCCAGCCATCCATACATCTAATTATCCATCCATCCATCCATCCATCCACTTTCCATCCATCCATCCATCCATCCATCCATCCATCCATCCATCTGTTCATCCATCCAGTTATCCATCCATCCATCCATTTATTCACTTATCTATCCATCCATTTATCCATCTACCCATCCATCATCCAGTTATCCATCCAATCATCCATCCATCCATCCATCTATCCATCCATCCATCCATCCATCCATCCATCCATCCATCCATCCATTTATCCATCTACCCATCCATCCATCCAGTTATCCATCCATCCATCCATCCATTTATCCATCCATCCACCCACCCACCTACCCAAAAACTCATCCACCCACCCACACACCCAATTGCTCTAGTACTTTTCAGCACCTAATATTATGTACTGAACACTGTGAAATCAGAGCAAAACCAAATAGACCTGAATCCTCCCCTCTTGAAGTTCAAAGGCTGGTGAAATGGGAGAAGGTGACTGACACTTTATTCTTGAATCAACCCTTACACACACACAGTCCTGGCTTACCGCAATTCCACTTAAAATTTTATGGCTTTACCCGGATGTGGAAGCAGGCCCACACAACCTTTCTGCTTTTTACTTTCGGTACAGTACTGAATACATTACATGAAATATTCAACCCTTTGCTCTGAAATCAGCTCTGTGCTAGATGATCTTGCCCATCTGTGAGCTAATGTAAGTGCTCCAAGCACATCTAAGGTAGGCTGGGCTGGTCCTGGTGTATTGAGTGCAGTTTTGATTTAAGTTATTTTCGTCTTATGATGGGTTTATCAGATGGAGCCTTATCCTAGGTCTAGGAGCCTCTGCAGCTGTCTCATTACTTCCTTTCCCATTGGCAACTTAAGGCACAGCCATCCCTGGCTGCCCTGGGGCCCTGCAGAAAGAAGCAAGTCAGACCTTAGCGGGCAAGTGGAGGCCAGCCCCAGGGCAATATGGTAGCCACAGGGGCTGTTTTTGCCTGGGTTTCCCAACTGCCTAAAGGATAGTCACTAATTACCACCCTGGAGGCACAGGACCTTCTACAGCCTGCCTGAGCTTGTGCAAGGACGTTGCAATGCTGGCCTGAGCTGGGTCCAGCCAGCGGCGGGAGTCCTCAATGGAAACAGTTATCAGCTCATTGTGGAAACAGAGCAGAGGACATGGAAATGAGGAGAAGCCTCTGGGCCAGGCCCACTCTCTGCCTCACAGCCTCTCCCTCACTGTCTGGGAGACGTTTCCCCAGTGCCCAGGTCTCTTGGAGTGAGCACAGGACTCTGCCTCCCCACCCAAAGTTGCCACCAACCTTGTCTTCATCCCATGATAAACAATAATAGTGATAAATAATATTAATAAGAATAAAATCAGCTGGGCACAGTGGCGCACGCCTGTAATCCCAGCACTTGGGAGGCTGAGGCAGGAGCATCGCGAGTTCAAAGCCAGCCTCAGCAACTTAGCGAGGCCCTAAGCAACTCAGTGAGACCCTGTCTCTAAATAAAATACAAAATAGGGCTGGGGATGTGACTCAGTGGTGGAGTGCCCTGAGTTCAATCTCCAGTACCAAAAAAAAAAAAAGAATAAAATCAGCTTGCCAGGTGCTCTACCACCAGTCATTTATATTTATTTTTTTTAAAAAATACTTTAAATTTTTTCAGTTCAATTATTTGCAGACAAATAGGCCTCTTTAAACTGGCAATGGGTTTGAACAGAAACTGCAGGGAATGGGGAAACGCTATGAGATTGGACGATAATTACATTAAAAGATGCTCAACATCATTCAGCAGGGAAATTCAAATTAGAACAACAGGTACCACCATGAACCCAGTATAAAGGCTCAGATAACAAACAAACAATATTGAAAATGCTGAGATACCGAGTGTTGGCAAGGAGGTGGAGAACTCAGACACTTGGGTACTGGGGTGATGACATCGAATTCTTCGAGAATTTCACAAACTAGTCTTATAAACAGACACACTCACCAAATGATCCAAGAATTTCACTCAGGTTTTTCCAACAGATGTTCACACAAAGACTTGTCATGTATCTTTCCTTTCATCTCAAGCTCAGCACTGTCCCAATCCCAGCTAGGACCCAGTAGGGCACCAGGAATGACGGTGTCCAGGCCACAGTGCTGAAGATTAACTGAGTGCTTACTATGTGGCGGGTCGCGCTGACGGCTTTGGCTTGCGTTGTCTCACAATGAACCTCTCACAGGGGCCTCTCCATCGGCCAAGAGGCTGAGTTCCAGAAAGGTTAAGTGACACGCTGCAGGTCACACAGCGGAGGGCACAGCAGCCTGGACTGGAGCCTCTGCGTGTCAACAGGGTGTCAGATCATGCGGGTCTAGACCGTTCTGCAGAGGGGTATCCGAGTTGGAGATTCTGTGCAGAGGGCCGGCCTTCCACTGAGAAGCCACGGTCCACCCTGCTCAGAAAGAGTGGTTCGGCTGGCTGCTGGAGGAGACCTGGGTTCCACTTCTTGCCCTTCTCAGGGACACAGGACAGGGACCTCTGACCCAGTGGTCTTGGGTCAGACCAGCTCACTCCCCAAGGAAGGGGACTGGCTGGTGGTGGGAGCCCAGAGTGGACCAAAGTCCTGCATGCGGCTCCAGGTCAGTCCTTGGAGGCTGGCCTGACCATGACCTGAGCTGGGCCTGGGCACTTCCTCCCAGGAAGGGAGCACTTCCTGTTCCTCTGCACCTCCAGCATGCAAAGCCAGTTCACCTTCCTTAGCTGGTTGAACGTGAACCTCAAGACATAGGCCCTGGCAAGAAAGCAAAGCAGACGCCCTGCGCCCAAGGCGTGGGAGGCAGGCTCGCTCCAGGCTGTGGGCCAAGGAGGTGAACTTCAGAGAGCTGAGGTCACAGCTCAAGGTCACCCTGTTACCTAGTGATGGACTGTTAGTCTCACTAGTGCAAAATCTGCGCCACTAACCACTAGACCCCCCTGGCTCCCAGCAGCAAGCAGCCTGCCTTGGCCCCCGGGGCTGTGCCAGCTCCCCCTGCGTCCTTAGTGCCTTCCGTGTGTCTGAGCACTCAGCATGTGTAGGACACATAGTAGGCGCTCAGTGTGTTCATCCAGAATGGGAATAGATGGGTGGGTGGATTTGCTGCCTCAAGATCAGATCATGACTTGGACAGAGAAATCGTGCAGTGAAATTGTTTTTTTTTTTTTTTTTCTTTCTTTATGGTACCAGGGATTGAGCCCAGGGGTGCTTAACCACTGAACCACATCCCCAGCCCTTTTTATGTTTTATTTAGAGGCTAAGTTGCCAAGGCTGGCTTGGAACTTGGAATCCTCCTGCCTCAGCCTCCTGAGCCTCTGGGATTACAGGTGTGCACCACCACACCCGCCATGGTGGAATTATGTCCACACCCCAAATCAGATCCAGGAGAAACCTTTCAACTGCCACCCCGAAGTTTGCACAAGTGGCCAGAACCATCTACACACCTTGCCTCTCCTGAAGTTGCTCTAAAATCCTCTCGCCTTTCTTAATCACGTTTCCTGTTTTATTGTTTGGAGAACTGGCTATGACCTACCTAATTTAATTTCACATATCATCCTAGCCTCATTTTATAGATGAGAAAATTGAGGCTCAGAGAGGTTGAGTAACTTGCCCAAGGTTGCACTTTCCTCCAAGGCAGAGCAGAGATCCTAATTATGATCTGTCAGTGGCTCAAGTCCACATTCCTGATGTTCTGCCAAGGATCGTCCTATTGAGATCGATCCGAAGAGCCTGGGGTACCTGCAGCGTGGTGGGGCCTGACCAGGCTAGGATGACCCCCTAAAACAAACCCGTGCGACTTCCGGGGAGTTCTTCCTTCCCCACCCCCACAGAGGAGGAGACCGCCAGCAGGAGATCAGGCTGCTGCTTGTCAAGGAGCTCCAGATTAGAAAGCTAGTTAGCAATTCATCTAAAAGAAGCGGAGTATTCCAAGCATATCCAAATTAATATTTATGGAGGGGATGCTGGCTCAGACCCAATTATTCTGAGGGCCGAGAAGCCAGGCGCCGACCGCAGAGGCGGGGAGGGAGACAGGCGGCTGGGGAGGCCGACCCCGGGACGATGGCTGGGACGATTCTGGATGCAGAAAATGGTGTCCCTGGGGACTGGGTACAATCGGTGGGGTTCACAGGTAACTCACCCTTGACCTTTCCTTGCAGGTGGGCAGGGAGCTTCTGTTTGCCTGCTTAGTACAGAAGATGGGCCACACAGCCACTGGGATGGGACAGTGGGGGCCATCGTAGACCCGCCAGCCGGAGACACTAGCTGCCCTAGCAGATCGAGCATCAGTACCTCCTGCCTCCTGTTCATCTCTGCCAGCAGGATGGGGTCAAGCAGATTTTGTGTACAGAAAATTCAAATATTAATGTGAAATCTCCATAGCAACTAATTCACGTTTTTAAATCGAGAGGGGGACCCGCAGAGCAGGTTTGTGTCCATCTGGGCCTGCAGGCTGCCCCAGGACACAGCCTCTGGCTCAGAGGCGCTGTCTGAAATGATTTCCGGTTCCTTTGATGAAGTTCGACAACCTTTGCTTTGTAGGAATTCTCCAGCACTGGATTAAGATCTGCTGATATGGGAGATGGTCCTTGCCAATCCAGCCCATTGCAAGCCTGGACCCAGGTCTCTTTTGGGAAGTCCATATCCGCCACTGAGAGGAGCAAGGTATTCTTAGTCTTAGCTTGTATTCCCAATAACTGAGGGTCACCATCACAATATCTTCCACCAGCCACCTGTCCGGTGACACTCATTTCTGGGTTCCTGATAGCACCAGTGGGATGTTTGGAAAATACAAATATGATTGTGTTATTCTTCTGCTCAAAATCCTCCAAACATTATAGATGTTACCTTCATGAAAAAGATTGGCCTCCTTAGAACTACAGTTAAGACCTCACTTGATCTGACCATTGGCCATCTCGCCTGCCTCAACTTCCACCACCTTTAGCCTGGCTAAAGGAATCTTTGTTTGGAAACAGCAGGAATTTGCTCTGATGAACTAGAGCAGAGTACAGGACCCCTCAACTGGCTCCAAGCCACCACAGTTGACATTTGCCTGGATCGCGGATTCTCCACTTAAGCAAGTCAGTCTGTTCTCAATATAATATCAAGAGCCATCATTTTAACCTTGAACCAGCTCACATCTCTCTCCTCCTTAAAACCCTCCAAGGACTTCCCATTTCACTGAGAATAAAAATCAAATTTTCATCACAATTTACAACAGCCAACATTTATTGGGCACTTAGGAACCAGGCTCTTTTTTAAGTGCCTGACATATTTTACCTGTCAAACAACCTCAAGGGGTAGGTTCTGTCATGATCCCCATTTAGCAGATGTGGCCCCAGGCACAGGGAGGTCAGGTAGCTGAGCCCTCCAATGTTCTTCAAAACCTTAAAGCAATGGTTAGGTCAGGTTGGGAAAGGACAGGGCAGCGGAATTCTGAGAGGTCCTTGTGGCTAAACCCAGTGGAATTGCCCCAGGCCACTGTCTCGACTCAACACTGACGGGATCCTAGGAGAGGGAGACCCCTGGGGGTGTACGCTTGATCAGGCATCTTGACTGAACCAGGACAGCTGGCATGTTGGCATAAGTTGGAGAAAAACGTCTCTCCTTGAGATAGGCACAGCCCTCCTCCAAGCCTACAGAGTGGGTGGACAGAGTCAGGGCTAAAGCCCAGCCACCAAATCTTCCTTGGCCAGGAAGCCTTGCGAGGTGCACAACCTACACAACCTCATGTGGCTGCTGAGCTAGGGTTGCTCACAGACAGGGAAGCAGTAATTTCCTAGATATGAATTATCACTAAAGAAGTGAGAATACAGTTGGGAGCAGTAGGGCACACCAGTAATCCGAGCAGCTGGTGAGGCTGAGGCAGGAGCATCGCAAGTTCAAAGTCAGTCTCAACAATTTAACGAGACCCTGTCTCAAAATAAAAAATTAAGAAAAGGGCTGGGGATGTGGCTCAGTGGTTAAGGGCCCCTGGGTTCAATCCCTGGTACAAAACCAAAAAAACAGCAAAAAAAGGAAGGTATATGTGATGATGATGAATAGCTAAAAACAAAGAAGTAAATAAAAAAATTCAAATGCATTCACGTCTAACAGCTTTTCTGAAAAAAAAAAAAAAAATACTTCTTGGCTGAAGCTACTCATCGAAGTCACTCGATGAGCTTGATAATACTCGGGGTCTAACATCCTACCCCAAGCCAATTAAATCAGCATCTCTAGAGGTGGGCTTGAAGGTCAACCAGCACACTAGTTCTCTCCTATCCACGGCATTGCCTTCCAGAGTTTCAGTGACCCATTGTCAATGATGTTCTGAAAATATGAAATGGAAAATGCCAGACGTAAATAATTCATAAGCTTTGAAGTGTTCACCATTCTGTGTAATGTGACAATATCTTTCCCTGGACCGCTGCATTGCACCCAGTATGACACTCAACTCTCTGTCCAGTGTATCCACGCCGTATAGGCTACCTTCCCGTTAGACGCTTAGCAGTCGTCTCAGTTGTCAAATCGACTCATCAGATCGCAGTGCTTGTGTTCAAGTCATCCTTATTTTACTTGATCCCAGAGCACAAGACTAATGGTGCAAAGGAGGCACCCGTGCACAAAACATGGAAGGACAGGTTAGCTGTGACTGGGTGTCAATGTTGCAGAGCATAATATAGGATGTATAAGGCTGCGGCTGGTGCTCAGTGGTAGAGCACTTGCCTAACTCATGGGAGGCACTGGGTTCGATTCTCAGCACCAAAGAAAAATAAATTTTAAAAAAAGGTATTGTGTCCACCTACAACTTAAAAAATATTTGAAGAAATATAAGATCCATAGTGTTCACAGCAAACGATGTAGCGCATACGGTGTTCGGTATCATCTGTCGTTTCAGGTGCCTGCTGGGTGGGTGTCTTGAAATGTGTCTTCTGTGGAGAAGGAGGCGCTACTATTTTTTAATATATACATTCTAAGTTGTTGATGGACCTCTGTTTTATTCATTTATTTTTATGCGGTGCTGAGAATGGAACCCGGTGCCTCACACATGCCAGGCAAGCGCTCCACCACTGAACCACGACCCCAGCCCCAAGCATTCCCCGTGATTCTAATTTGCTTTTGGGTTTGAAAAGCAGTGCTCTAAACTCTCCTCCATGGAATGCTATAGTTTCTTCTCAGGACTGAGAGTCAGCTTTCCATCACTATGACAAAATACCTGACAAAATCCACTTACAGGAGGAAAGGTTTATTTGGGCTGTGGGTTCAGAGGTTTGGGTCCATGGTCGGCTGACTCTGTTGCCTACAGCAAGGTAGCAATGTCATGGGCAGAAGGGGCACTGAGAGCAAAGCTCTTCGCCTCCTGGCAGCCAGGAAGCAGAGAGAGAAAGGACGAGAGAGAAAGGGGCAGGGGAAAGACATTGTCCCCAAGGACTTGTCCCTAAGGACCCATTTCCTGCTGTCTCCAACACCTCCCGATAGTCCAGTCAGCTAGGTGTCTATCAGTGAGTTACCTCATTGATGAGGTCAGGGCCCCTGTGATCCCATCACTTCCCCAAAGCATTGGGGGATCAAGCTGTTAATACATGAGCTTTTGGGGAACATTCCAAATCCAAAGCGTAACAAGGACCCTAACATGGACCACTTCCAAGCCCACCTTTCCCTAAAACACGTATAACCCTGCCCCACTCGCAGGTTCTTTGTGAAGCCCCCAGCTCACATCCCGGAGGGCGCCCCCCTGACCTTCCTAGGCCCACCGGGGGCCCCCTCATCAGGGCACATTCCACAGGTCAGCATCAGTTGTCCCTACACCTCTCCCACTGGACTATGAACTCTGTGAGGGCAACTGGGCCAGACTCACAAGAGAACGAAAAATAGAGCCCTAGACTCCTGCCCTAAAACCCAGGGACTTGCGGGGCCTGTCCTTACTTCTATTTCTGGCTAAGCCCACCTCCCAGCCTGAGCTGACTCAGGAGTCCAGTGCTCTAAGGCTGAGGGCTGGGGCGGGGCTCGGTGGATCAGCACTCGCCAGCACGCAAAAAAAAAAAAAAAAAGAAAAAAGAAAAGAATTGTGTTCCGTTGATATTTCTAATTATTCAATCTAAAATCTATATTTCTACTCGATTCTGGAAGTTTCTGTTACTCAGAAATCTTGACCCAGGATATTTGCCCCAGCCTATGACTATATTGAACTACTTTTTCTTCATTTGTTTTACTGTCTTTTGCTCTTTGGGCAAGTCAGTTGGGAACAGAGCCTCTTCTTGCCTACATCGAAGCCATCCAAAATATGTTATGTGCATGTACCAGGATGTCCCAAGAAACCCTTGACTCTTTAGTTAACATGCACTAATTAAGTAAATGAAAGAAAGCCATCCATCCAACCTCCCGCCCTCTGAGTTATTTAAGATTCCCCTCCCCTCGATCTCACCCCCATGTCCCAGGCTCTCTCTGCAGCCTGAGTTGCACCCTTAGAGACAGAACCCTCTTAAACTCCCACGGCCTTCCACCGCCCCAAGACGCAAGGACTTTTGCTCTCTCCCAACCTCACTTGCTTCCTGGGAATAGCAATCGGAATCGAATTGAAGAACGAGGCAGAGGAAGGAAGTTGCCTGATCCGTGCCTGCAGTTTCCCCTTGACGGGCTGGAGACAGATGAGAGAGGGATTTGGGGGAGCGCTCCCGTCTCTGCTCGGAGTCAGCAGCTGCTCCTAAGTCAACAGAGCAATGGTGTGTGTCTGGGCTGAGGAGAACAGAAGTTGCTTAAATTGTTTTTTTCATGCCCTCTGAAACCAATAAGTGCTACTCGGTTGCTTGGTGCAATTGAGTTCCCGAACAGGGCCCTAGTGAGGTGTCAAACCAAATCTTAATCCTGTCAAACACGGGATCGGAGAGTTTCCAGGGGCAGGCTTAGAGCCAACCGAGGAGAGGCCGGGGTCCTCTTCCAACTGGCCTGTGCAGGGGACAATGTTGATCCCTTCCTGCAGGCTCCAGAATAGAGACTCTCAGTTCTAGCAGATCTGGAGTCTTGGAGGTGTCCTCCGGCAGGTTTAATGTGGCTCTGGGAGAGTCGTCCTTGCTGGGCCTGAGTTTGTGATAAGGGTCAGCAGGACAATGGCTGGAAGACAGGAAGTTGATGAGGTGATGGAAGGAAGGATGGACGCCTTGATTCAGACAGCAGTTAGGCCTGGGTCCCTGCGATCCATCCATGAGTGAAACAGAAAGGTTCCCCACACCGAAGGGACCAAAGTTCCAGGTCTAATTTCCCTCCAAGTGACTAAGGAAAACTACAGCTCTTGAAAGATGAAGACTTTTGAAATTACGCCATAGGACAAGAAGTTCCCAGTCCCTCCGAGGTCCTAGGAAAATCAAGCTTTCTTGCAGACTGCAGGGTCTGACCACAGACTTGCCCGGATGTAGCCCAGTTCCACGGACAAGAGGCTACCATGTTAGTGGTGAGTGAAGGTCTCATTCCTCTCCCACCTCCCAGGGGCACAGACGCTGGGTTCTCAGTATCCACTTATCACAGCCTGCTCCACCATCGAGATGCAGCAAAATGCATACATTCAGTTCCATGTCACCCACCTGGCCATCATCTGTACAATATAGAGAACAATTCCACAGCCTAGAAAGATCCATCATGCCCATTTCCAGTCAATGCCTCCCCCAAGAGGCACCCACTTTCTGTCTTATGATTTCTTACTTTGACCTGTTCTCAAAAGCCATATAATTGAAATCATTAAGTGCATATTATTGGTGCATATTTTTCTTTTTTTCCTACACATAATATCTCTGAGATTCACTCATGGGGGCTATGCCTATGTTGTGTGTTCCACCAGCTGAGTCCTTTGTGTTGTGGAGGAATTTCCTAGAGTAGTGACTTTTCCACATTGGACTTATTCAAAATGCTCGTACTGTTTTACACACCCCACCAGGGCAGGTAGATCAGGTGCTCATGTCCTCACCCATATTTGGTGATCTTACTCTCATTTATGTTAGCCTCCATGGCATTCATATTTGGTGTTCTGATTTGTTCATCCTGGACAGCGATGGCCTCAGGGGGCAGGGGGATACCATATTTAAAGAATATTTATTGTGGACCAAGTAAGCCCAGATCTTCCAGTGTGTCCTTCAGCTTCACTTCTCAGGATCTTCACAATGGCAGGAATTGAAGTCATTTTGGAGTGTGTGCTTTCAACTCAAGTCACCTAGCTATGTACTTACTCCTCTCTAGGAGTGGTCACACCACCCAATCACAACTCCAGACTGAAGCCATGCCCTGCTCCTAAGCAAGTCCTTCTCAGAGCAGGTAGGATAGAGAAGTGACTCCACAGTAGGGCTTGGAGCTATTATATTTCCAAATCCACCTAGAATCCCAGTGGGCAACATTAGCAGATACCTCTTAATCATATGCAGCGTCAATACATTCCCAGAACATTTCTCATTAACAAAATCCTAGTTTTCCTTTGCAACCCCCCGGCCCCGACTGTTAGTCCTTATAGTCAATATCAAGCCGATCCTTCTTTCTAGTTCCAAAATGGCGCCCACAAAACTGCCTTGGTCAGTTGACTTCACTTGAGTCACAGAACACGCGTCTCAGAGATGAATCTGTGATCAGCTTGTCCAAGGTCATGTGGGGTTTCCTTGGAGGGACTGAGAAAGAGGTGTTCTTCACTTGGGTGGTTCAATAGGTAGGACAGAAATTGGAAACTCCTGGGTCAAACTTTCCACCTCCTGAGAAGGACCTACTTGAAGGGCAGGTGCAGGCAAAAGATGGAGAGAGAGGCATGGTTTGTTTTTCTGATTCCATTTCAAGCTTTATTGGGTTATATTTGACATATCCTAGCCATGCTGTTTACCGTGTACCATCTGATGAGATTTGATGTATGTTGGTACCAACCAAAGCATCACCACAATCACATTTAGGAAGATAGCCATCATCTCCACAAGTTTCCGTGAGCCATTTAGGAATCCCCTCCTGTTTCCCAGCAGCCTCTCATGTCTCCGCAGGTTAGTCCCACTTTCTATAATTTTAGGTAAATAGAATCAGATGGCATATACTCTATTTTCTGTTCTGGCTTCTTTTGCTCAGGATGGTTATTGTGAGCTCAACCGTGTTGCTGTGAGCGTCACTGATGGCGGATGGTAGCCCCTGGTGCAGACGTACAAACTTGTTTGCACACTCACCTCTTGACGGGCATGTGGATTGCTTCCCATTAGGTCTACTGTGAATAAAACTGATACAAGCATTCATGTACAAATCCTTTGGTGACGCATGCCTTCACTTTTCTTGTGGAAATACCTAGATAAATATATGAGAATGATTTGGTCATATCTATATATTTAATTTTTAAAGAAATGGTCAAACTTTTTAAAAGTGGTTGTACCTCAGCTAGATGCAATAGCACGTGCCTATAATCTCAGAGACTCAGGAGGCTGAGGCAGGAGGATCCCAAGTTCAAGGTCAGCCTCAGCAACTCAGCAGATGCTTTGTAAAAATGAAAAATTTTAGGGCTCTGCATGTAGCTCAGTGGTAGGGTGTCCCTGAGTTCAATCCTCAGAACCACACACACAAAAGTTTATTATCTTCCTCTTTGAATCGCGTTGGTACCTTTATGAAATGTCTCTTGACCATATATGTGTATATGTGGGTTTATTTCCAGACTCTCTATTTTATCCTTTTTCTCCATTTGGATTTCTCTACCTTTACAATATGTCTTGAAATCGGGCAGTAGAAGTTCTAGAACTCTGTTCTTCAACGTTGCTTTGGGTCTTATAAGTTCTTTGTCTTCTTATATACATTTTGGAATTAGCTGATTAATTACTGCAAAAAAATAACCTCCTAGAATTCTGATTAGAGTTTTAAGCAACAACACAATTTCTTGGTCATAGGGAGTTTTCTGATCCATGGTGCACATTGTATCTTTCCATTTTTAGGCATTCTTTCATTTGTATTGCCAAATTATTTTGATCATTTTCAGTGTACAGGTATTACACATCTTCTATTATAATTTTATGTTTTTCTTTTAAGTTTCCAATCTTCTATTATTAGCATATAGAAATGCAATTGATCTTGTGTCCTGCACCCTTAAAACAGTCCATGGAGCCAATCTTTCCGTTTGAGCTTCCCATTGAAATCCCCTTCTCATTTTTCTCAATTATTCTGCTAAGAATTTCCATCTCTCTTTTTATTTGTCTGACTCCAACTCTTCTCCTTACATGGAGTTCATGTCCTTGATATCATCTTGAAGAAGGTGCAGCTCATCCCAAGCTTATCACTTGGAACGTGCTCAGACCACAGAGTTGCAAACACCCAGTCTGACTCCTACCCAAAACACATGGAAATTCCCATACGTTTCTAAGAGGGCCAGCTCAGAGGCAGCAGATGAGCTGGTGTAGCTCAACCTCCGCCAACACCCTGGACTCTTGACAATCTCCCAGTGTTCTGCCGTGTTTCCTGGATAGCCCAGGTAGGACATATGATTTGTGAAGCTTTGGACTTTGTCAGAATAAAAGAAACATCAGAAGCACATATTTCTCCACATTCTCCATTGCAATGATGGAGTAATGTGAGTTACAGAAGCAACAAATCAAAGATCATTCAATACTAAAAATATCCAGTTAGAATTGAAGGTGGGAGGAGGGGAGGCCCATTCACAATAGTTGTAAAAACTATAAAATACCTATGAATAAATTTAGCAAGCACGGTACTTATCTGAATAAAACTATAAAATTTTATTGAAGAGCATAAAACATGATCTGAATTAATGGGGAGACGTAAGCGTGCTCCTGAATGGGATGACTTTGTGTTATAAACTATCCACCCTTCCCAGACTAAGAAGACCATTTACAAAAATTTCTATCAGCATCCCTATGTTTTATAATTTAAACTTTTTTTCCATTTTGATTTTAACTATTTCTTTTTGGTAGGACAGGACAAAATAAAGTCCTTTAAGAATAAATTTGCAATAATTTCCATATTTTTTTTTTGGAAAAAGATGAAAGACGTGGAGGAAATTGTTCTGTCATCGAGGTAAAAACATATTCTAAAGATGCTCTAGTCAAAACAGTATTGGCATAAAAAGAGAGAGACATCAAATATTGTTGCAGAGAGCAAGAGAGTAGGCAGAAATATATTCTTATGTATAGATAAACATAACGTGAAACAAAGGTAACATTTCAGTTCAAATGAGGAAATAGAATTTCTCTTAAGAAAGGTACATAAATAAAATAGTACATAAAAAATACCAATGCACAGTAATGGGAAATATTTTGAAGATTCTTGGTCAAAGAACTTCTTCAATAACGAAGAGCATTCAGTATTCATGCATAGGCATGAATATTGAAAGAATTAATGAAGGAAAAAATATGAATAAAATATAACAAAAGTAAAAAGTAGATTAGGAATATAGAAATTTGAGATATTGCAAATACAATGCTACTGTTCATGTACAGATGACTCAGGAATGCTGAGAAAAAAATTGGACATCTTAAAATTTATTAAAAATCATGGGCTGGGCATGGTGGTGCACATCTGTCATCTCAGTGGCTTGGGAGGCTGAGACAGGAGGATGGTGAGTTTGAAGACAGCCTGAGCAATGGTGAGTTGCTAAGCAACTCAGGGAGATCCTGTCTCTAAATAAAATACAAAATAGGGCTGGGGATGTGGCTCAGAGGTCAAGTGCCTCTAAGTTCAACCTCCGGTACCAAAAAAAAAAAAAAGAAAAAAACAATCATGAGTCATGGGCAAATAGTATCAACAGAAAATGTTTGAAGATAGTGATAAAAGCTATATCATGCCAAAATTTCCATAGCTTATCATGGTTAAGTTTCCAGTCACTTCCATGAAGGCTAAAATCTGCCTTAGTGTGCAGTAGGTAGCTATTAATGCTGTTTAGAGGCCCAAGTTCCTTCAATTTTTTGAGTTTGTCCTTCTCAAGGACCTCCAAGTCCTCTACATTAGGCTGGCACTTGGGGGACAAGAATGAAAGATCACAAATGGAGGTATTGAGGAGGAGACCTGAGAGCAAAGATTGCTCTTACTTCTGCTTGCACTCATTGGCCAGAAATCAATCACATGATCCCACTTGTACTCCAGAGAATGCTGGGAACTGTAGTCCAGTGATGTGTTCCAGAAGAAAAAGAGTTTCTATGATCAGCTGGAAGACTATAAGGATGTGACAATTCATAGAAGCAGGAACCAATGAGCAATAAAAATAAAATAGCATCCCTATATTTATTAGCATTAGGGAAAGGCAAACGAAACCATCATCTCTCCTTCAAAAGACTAGGAAAAAATCAGAAGCATTAATGTGTATGTTGGGCAAGGATGTGAAGGAAAGGTGAGCTTTTATGTGTTTTTGATAGAGATAAAACTGCTACAACCCAGACAGGGGATGTGGCTAAGTGACAGAGCACTTGCCTAGCGTGCATAAGCCTTGGGTCCAATCCCCAGCACTGCAAAAAGAAAGAAAGATGGAAGAAATGCTTTGACCTTTTGCAAAGCTGACAATACTTAGTACATTTTTCAAAAATGACCTGTATTCTTTTAACTTTCCTTTTTCATTTGTTCTTTTTAGCTATGCTTGACAGTAGAATGCATTTTGACATTATACATTAATGAACACAACTTCCCATTTTTCTGGTTGTACATGATGTGGAATTACTTTGGTCATATATTCATATCTGAACATAGTAATGTCAGATTCATTCTGTAGATTCATTCTACTATCTTTCCTATTCCCATTCCCCCTCCCATCCTTCATACTCCTTTGTCTAATCCAAAGTACTTCTCTTCTTCCCTATCCTGCACCTCTTTAAGTGAGTTAGCATTCCCATATAAGAGAAAACATTCAGCCTTCGGTTTCACTTGGCAAGATAGTCTTCAGTTCCATCATTTACTGGCAAATGCCATGATTTCATTTCTCTTCATGGCTGAGTAATATTCCATTGTGTATATATACCACATTTCTTTATCCATTCATCTGTGAAAAGGCACCTAGGTGGGTTCCATAGTTTAGCTATTGTGAGTTCAGCAGCTATAAACCTTGATGTTGCTGTGTCATTGTAGTATGCTGATTTTAAGTTCTTTGGATAAATACCAAGCAGTGGAATAACTGGGACAAATGGTGGTTCCATTCCAAGTTTTCTGAGGAAACTCCAGACGCTTGCTTTCCAGAGTGGTTGCACCAATTTGCAGTCCCACCAGCAACATATGAGTGAACATTTCCCCACATCCTCACCAACATTTGTTGTTACTTTTATTCTTGATAATTGCCATTCTGAGTGGAGTGAGATGAAATCTCAGTGTAGTTTAATTTTCATTTCTCTAATTGCTAGAGATGTTGAACAGTTTTTCATATATTCATTGACCTCATTTCTTCTGTGAAGTGACTGCTCAGTTCCTTTGCCCATTTGTTAATCGGGTTATATTTTTGAATCCAGAAATGCACTTGGGGAAATTTATTTCATAGAAACAATAGATGAATAAATAAAGATGTATATTCAAAAATGTTCTCACAACATACTTAAAATGGCAAAAAGCAAAAGTCAGAAATGTCCTGAATGTCGGCCCCTACAGGAAGAGTGGAACGATTTCCTTGTCCATTCATTTCACAAAATAATATATTTCATGAAAATAAACTGAACTAGATTTACATGTTATTTCAGAGATAATGTTTACAATGTGCTGTTAAATGAGAAACGTAAGGTACAAAACCCAGAGGCCTAATTTAGTAAAACAAGCAATTGTTACAAAACACAATTTTGTGTGGGCTTATGTGTGATATCCTGACTGTGGGTTTGAACAGTGACTTCCAGGAGTTGAGGTGACCAAGAGCAATTACGAAGAGATAAACACAATTTTGTAGAATGAAATGAGCATCATGACTTTTCTGAGCATAAATGAAATCATCCATCCACATATTTATCAAGGGATCTCTGGAGCCAATGTTACCCTGGCAATACAGTTGTAACCTGGAGTGACACTCTGTGTACCTCCAGGGGGCCTCAGGCTGCTGCTGTGATGCTGGATATGAGTGAGTGTGCAGATGCCAGAGTGGAAGTCCTTTAACGGGAGAATTGCAGAAGACCTATTGCCTACACCTTGATGGGAGTGGGGGAGTCCACGTCCATGTTCTTATTATGACATAATCAGAATTTAGATATATATGCCTTGTCCAGGTGCATAGCCACTTACAGACTTAGTTTCCCCACCTTCAACCAGTGCTAAGAACCCCTAATGTACAAAGTGTTGTAAGAAATGAATGAAACACTAAGTAGAAATCGCTTATCACTGTGCCTGGAAAATAGTAGGATCTCGGTAAAATGAGATACCTTTGACTCATGCTCCTTGAATCCCTACCCCATGACTTTTCTCAATTATTAGGTTGGGAATTGAGGGGTTGAGCTAAGGGAGAAACATCTTCCCAAGTCTGTGTTCATTTAACTCTCACAGTTTTAACCCCTGAGAATAAATGAGAGAGTCTCTGCCATCACACAGCATTGACCAATGGGCCTGTCCAGATGGACACAGGGTGCTCTTGGTGGTGAGGAAAGCCTTCTAGGAGATGTTGAAAAGGAGATGATCGGAATGAGCCAGGTCAGGTGGCACATGCCTGAAATCCCAGCCGCTCAGGAGGCTGAGGCAGGAGGATCGCAAGTTCAAAGCCAGCCTCAGCAACTTAGCAGGGCCCTAAGCAACTCAGTGAGACCCTGTCTCTAAATAAAATACAAAATAGAGCTGGGGATGTGGCTCAGTGGTTTAGTGCCCCTGAGTTCAATCCCCAGTACTCCCCACCAAAAAAAAATAGTGCTGAGAATGATTCTGAGGTGCCAGGATAGTGTTTAGCATGAGTAGGGTACTCGCAAGTCATTAACACCCACATCTAAAGACCTCCATGATCAAGCCTGCGATGATTCTTGTTTAATATCTTGCTTGTATTAATGCATTTATAAAACATATCAAAGGCAGTGTGTAGAAGTGGTTTATTAGGAATTATAGTGAAAGTCTGTTTTTACAACATCCATTTCTGCCTTTTATTGTGTCCTGGTCTCATTTGGAGAAGCCACTTTCCCATTCACCCATTCTGAGGGTTCCATGAGGATGACCACACTCAGGGCAGGGAACAGATGACGGGGCCTGGCAGATCAGGGAGTTTCACCCACCAGGAAGCACCAGGTGGTTGAGGACCAACAGACATCTGGACTTTTATTGGATCTCTTACAAAAGCAGAGAATTCTGTTTACGAGGATCTCTTGAAGCTTCCGTGTGAAGAGGAGTTCATCTGGGTTTTTATGTGAACTCTCTTAATATTTACAGCTGATTCAGTTTTACAAAGCAGCATGCCATGGTCCAACAGAAGGCATCTACAGGATGATACCTTTTGTCTCAGCAGAGCCAATAAAGAGGACTGTGAGCATTTTTATCTCACCATCCTCAAAAGATGAGTAAAAAATGATAATATTTTATGAATTCATCCAACAAGAAAGAGGCCATGCTTACTATTTCTGGTTTAGAATTCAACATAGCAGATCTGAATCCCAGACCACCTGCTGACTCGTTGTGCCATGATGGTCATGATAGTATTGACCTTCAAGGGTTCCTTGTAATGAAGCTAAGGTGGGGTACGCGGTATGAGGGCAGGCACCCTCAGGGAAGTCCTCCAGCACCCAAACCAGTGTTATAGATTCATTGGCAGAGTTTTCCTGGAGCTGCTTCAAAATCTCTACACCCCCTTTTCTCTACTGGCATGATATTTCCTTCCTATGTCTTCTACAAGACAAGAATTGGATTGATTTCTTTCCTCCTGTAGAAACTGTCTTGAAAAAAAGAGCTTCACTTGTTCTGTCCTTAGGTCACTGAAGTTTAGATTTGTTCTGGTTTTCTTTCTTTCTTTCTTTTTTAATTCTAGCACCTGTTATGGTTTGGATATGAGCTATCCCACGATAGCTCCTATGTTAATGCAGTTCGGTTGAAGGGGGAAATGAAGGGTTGTGGGAGCTGTAACTTAATCAGTCCACCCTAGTTCAAATGGACTGGGTGGTAACTGGAGGAGGTGGGCTTCCCTTCCCTTCCCTTTCCTCCCTCCCTTCCTTCTTTCCTTCCCTCCCTCCCTCTCTTCCTTCCTTCCTTCCTTCCTTCCTTCCTTCCTTCCTTCCTTCCTTTCTTCCCTTCTTCCATTCTTCCTATTTTTACATCTGTAAAATAGGAAAATCCATAGCCATATCATCATGACAGCTTTCAGGTTTACAAAAAGACATTGAAGATGCCAAGCATTGCTCTTCATAAGTGAGAGATATTCGTCTTCACTTTCCTGCTCCCTGAACCTGGCCTCTTCCTCCGTGGCTGTTTCCTTACGAGAGCGTCTCCTTGGCATGTTCTGCGTCTTCCACCCCCGCCATTCTGCTGTCAGGTTTCTACCAGCACCTTCTCCAACCCACAGCTCAGCAAGGCAGCTGTCTTTATTCAAACCAGGAACAGCCTTCCTAGGCTCTTCATTGTTCCCTCCTCATTTGAGATGCATGATGGTAACTTGCTGCATTGTGACGATGATTGACTATATATCAAAAGAGAAAAGAGTCACATTTCATGAACTTCAGAAATTTGCTCAATGAAGGCATGTTTGCTTCGTGCACATTTTAATTATCCTTGTCAAACGATTATCTCAGATGCCAGTGGCAGGATTGCTAGGAAGCCACCAGGTAGAAGTTGGCTGAGACCTCGAGTTCTCTCTCCAAGGTGCTGAAATTGAACCTACGGGGTGTCCGCGCTCAATTTCCTCTCTGAGAGGGTGGACAGAAGAGACTCATTCAAACCCATGCTTGATGGACACTGCTACAATAGCATCTCACTTTGAAGCTTTTGAATTGGATCACCTGGAATCCATACCCCCTTCCTCTATTGTCACTTCTTGGCTCAGGAATCTTAAATGTGATTTCCTACTGCATCAAACCCTTACGGCGCTTCTTGTGAGAGTGGGTTATCCTGGAACCATCCTTTCTCTACCATTAACTAGCTTTATGACCTTGGGAAAAATCACTTAACCTCTGAGTGCTTCTATAAAATGAATATCAATGAGAATAATAGTGTGCCTACTCCATAAGTTTCATAAGGGTTAAGTGAATTAATGAATGCAAAATGTGTAGGAAAATGTCTGCCATCTATTAACTGCCATATCAGAGTTAGTGAAATCTTTCAACACCAAATAATATGGAACCAATTTATCTTTCCACCTTAGGTAGCATAGTGGAATTAATTCTGAACTCAATAATAATAAGCTTCCATCACATCCCTCACACTGTGCCAAACATTGTCCAAGTCATTGTGCATGTGAGTTGTAAATATATGGAATAGATAGATGATAGATAGATAGATAGATAGATAGATAGATAGATAGATAGATAGATAGACCCACACAACATTCATGTGAGGTACATACACTTATTATCCTCATATTTCAAGTGAGGAAAGAAAACACTGAAAATTTAGAGAGTTATCTTAGATCATTTCACTGAGTATTTTATTATGAATTCTGCTTTTAAGTGCATGTGCAAAAAACCAAAAATGTCTTATGCAAAAAAAGAGGATTTATTGCTCAGGTAACTAACTACAAAGTCCAAAGAGGGAAATTGTAGCCTCAGGCACAGTTGAGCCAGGTGATTAAGTGATATTGTCTGGGATGCATCCTTCTCTCCTGACTCCCCTTCATTCTCTGTCAGCCTTGTAACTCAACAGCATCTCTCACATAGTGGCAAAATCAGAAAAAAAAAAATCATGCTCATAATCTTCTTTTTAAACTTTTTAATTGCTTGTGTATTTTCTTCCTTATTCAAAGCTGTTTTTTAGGCAGTTGTTTTACTTGTTGCTGAGCCTATTTTGTTCTTGTGATCTCTATTTAATTCATTAATTTTATCCCAATGCTATTTTGGTTCTCAGTTTGTTTTCTGAAATCTGCAAAACCCCTTCCATCCTCTTCTGTTGTCTTATTATCTCGACATTGAAATCTTGTTCTAATTAGTACTTTTTATAGCTGGAAGGGTCCTTCTGTGTGCTCTGCTTTATTTCCATCAGGTTGCTGGGTTAGTGCATCCTGAGTTCTGTGGCTTGGCTCTCCATTTCTGTCTTTCCACTGCATTCATAGATTGTAAATGTTCTGAGCTGTCAAACGCCTCTTCTTCATTCTAATATGGGTGCTCTTTCCACACCTTTTATTGGGAGTAATCTGTATGCCTGTGTGTATGCGCATTTACTTTGCTTCTTTTGATCTTTATCTAAAAACCCTTTGTCTTTCTGATGAGCGAGGGATTGAATCTGGGACCTGCTCCCATACTACAAATCTTTGCATGCTGAATGTCCTAGGAAGGCCCATGTGTTCATGGCTTGGTCCCCCAGGTGGTGCTATTGGGAGGTGGTGGAAACTTTGAGAGGTGGGGAGGTGGGGCTCCCTGGGATAGCCTTAGGGCTCAAGGAAATTGCAAGACCCTATCTTCTACCTTTTTCTCTTTTGCTTCCCAGCCATGGAGTAAGTGGTTTTGCTTGACCACACACTTCTGCCATGATGGCCCCAACATAAGGCCAAAGCTGAGCTGATGGATCATCGACTGAAAGCTCCAAAATGGTGAATCACAATAAATCTTTTTTCTTTATAAGTTAATTATCTCAAATGTTTCATTACAGTAACAGAAAGCCAGCTAACACGTGTATACTTTCCCTTCACAGAATGTGAGATATGAAGCAGGACACAAAGAAAACTTAATTGTGCAAATATTTGACTTAACAAAGTTTGCATCTCTCCTCTGGGTCTCCTCCCTCTTCTCCCCTCTCTCTCACTCTGTTTTACATTAAATACCCAAGATCTAAGTTTTCCTCCTTTAGTTGAAGCTATATTTCAATAGCTTGAGAAAATGAATTCAGACTTTGGATTTCATGCCTAATTGCTTCTAAGGGCTTAAAAAAGAAAATCAGATCTTGATGGTTGCACAAGTCTTTGAAAAAAATAAGAATTATTTTCTGGTAAGTAGCCAAGATTGAAGGTGGTTCTCTAACTTCCAGTGACAACACTCAGACCACATCCCAACCTGGGAAGCACTGCTGAGCTTTTCACTGCTTCTCGCGTCCCCCCATTCCTGGCACCATCTGGGGAACACTGTCAGGTTAGAAACTCTGATGTACTTTGATGGAATATCCTTTTTTTTCCCTGAGTGTCATTTTATTAGGATTTAAAACATTAACTTGGATCCCTTTCATTATATAGTGGCTGCCAGCAATGGCTTTTTTGGTGGTTATTAGTATTTTTTGTTAATTTCATGAGTATTGAGGAAAAGTAGGACTGAGCCAACTTGAACATGTTACCATGACCCAGAAGCACCACCAACTCCTTTCTAACGAGCAAACTGATGTTCTGAGAGTTTGGCTTTCTTTGAAATGCTCAGTAATTAGGCAACAGAGATGAGGCAGAATCTGTTGTTTTGCTTCAAGTTCCAGAGAGTTCTAGAGGGCCTGTCCTCTCTCAATGGCTGTCTTCCACTCGTACTGGGACCTGGAGCAGAGAAAACAACCTTCAGCTACAGCATGAGGGAGGAAAGCAGGATTAACTGACAGAGCTGCTGTTATTAATGCCTTCAGGGATCCTGTCCATCAAAGCTGTGTAGTTCAAGTGAGCATCAACCACACAGTGAGACTGCACTGAGTGTCAGGACGTAAGGCAAGGGAGGAGCAAGAGGGACAGGCCTTTGCTTAGGAGTGTCTGTTCTAGTTGGGGAGCCAGTGCATACACAGGTCAGCATAGAATAAAGAGCCTATATCAAGTACCATGTGTTGCATGTGTGTCTTTGTGTGAGCACGTGTGTGTGCACATGCCAAGGATGAAACCCAGGGCCTCGTATCACACTCTACCACTGAGCTACACCCTGAGCCTTTTATTACCATAAGTTCTATGAAGACACTAGGCAAGGGATGTGACAAAGAGCAGCCAGGGTTGGGAGGGAAGAACCGCACTGCATAGATAACAGGGACGGAGGGTATGCAGAGACAAATGCACCCTGAGCAAGAGTCCTGCCAATCCTCAAGCAGTCATGTGACTTCTAGAAGAAGGGAGGATTTTTTTGAGGGAATTTTAGATGCTGGAGGTAGTGGCGCTGGTGCTAAACGACCATTCCATTCTGTCTCAGAGGTGGCAACCTTGCAGCATGAAGTGAAAAGAATCCAGTGTGTTTATACGTTGTGAAGAGCTCAGAGATGGAAGCTGCTGGAGAAGCCAAGCCATGGCTATTCTTCCACGTCCAGAAGCCCGCCCAGCGCCATCATAGATTCCGGTGCATTTTCTCCTCTCTCTCTGAACATCAGGAAGGATCTTCTTTTCATTTCCCCAGTTACATCCCGCTCGCCGGTGTCTTCCCACTTTGCAGGATAGATGTAAAGGTTAATTCCGCATCTGTAACTTCAGGAAGGGCTTTCTTCCAGGATGCCCACCTCTTTGATGATTTGTCTTGGCTGTTATGTAATCCGGTGTCACTTCTTCCCACTCGCCCTTTGAAAACAGCTTATTTAAAGAAAGATGATTTGGGGCTAGAGTCAATAAAATCAGGTGGTAAGCAATTTCTCAGGGTGTTTGGTCCTTAGCAGAGAGGCTGGGTGGCCAGAGAGCCAGTTTTTGCTGACAAATGTCTCTTTGTCAACTGTGCAAGCCCAAGGGACACTCTGTAGGTGTGTATATAAAAGGCTACAGGTGACTTAGATGTACCCACGTGAAAATCAGGTCTGGACCTTAAGGATTGCTTCTATGGCTCTCGGGGGAACTCTCTCATGCTGCTCTCCTGGAGAGAAAGTAAGCTGCATCCATTGAATTCTGTCGATCTAAGCACATAAATCAGCATCCTGAGCTTCACTTTCTCCACTTATTAATTGGAATGCATCCTCCTACCACTGAGCATATTTGGAACAAAACTTGAAAGAGACCAGCTTTGAAGCCTTCTCCACCCCTCCCCTCGTTCCACCTTCATTCTCTCTTTCTGTCTTCTTTATCAGCTAATTGCATCTGATTTATGGTAGCACCTGAGTTTGATGGGCTAGAGCACATGTTCTGGAATTCAACCACTGGGATCAGAACCTTGGTTCTGCCATTTGACTTGCTCTGCAATCTTGGTCAAGTCACTTAAACTCTTTGTTCTTTTCCTACCTATTTAGGTGATAATAATTACAAAATATAGCTCATGGGATTATTGTGATGATCATTACATCTACCAATATAAAGAGTATTTAGGATAATGCCCGCTATATGGTATGTGCTTTATATGTGTTATTTTCATTATTGTTATCGTTCTTGCATTATTATATTTTTTTCTGTTCTTTTAGTTCCTCTGATGACAAGTCAGTGTTACCTCCAGAGGTACTTGTTAAAAAATTTGTCTTAGTCTGTTTTCTGAGGTTATGACAAAATATCCAAGGATGGGTGATTTATAAAGAAAAGAGGTTTGTTTAGCCAACAACAGTTCTGGAGGTTGGATGTCCAAGATCAGGAGGTCACATCTGCTCAACTTATGATGAGGGAACTTATGCTACATGGAAAAATGGAAAGAGAAACAAGCCTGAGCAGAAGAGGTAAAACAGGAAGGGTCACCAGGTCTAATGACAACCCATTCCAACATGAAGGTCTCACTCTTATGAGAAGGCATTCGTCCATGAGTCTCTGCCTCTGTGGCCCAGACATCTCCCACTGAGCCCTGCCTCCTGAGACTGCTGGAAGTAAGGAATTATGCCTCCACATGAGCTTTGGATGGACAAAATGTACCGAAGTTCACCTGAGAGCACAGGGCACAGGGATACATCTGGAACCCTCCATCCATGCTCTGGTCCACAGCTTGGATTTGGATATAAGGGAGGTAAGTGAGCGTAGGTGAGGTTGTGTCCACACCACATATGTGTGTTCTCCACAGCCGTGCATTTAATAGCAGATCATTCCAACTGAAGGGCGAGGGAAGAAGCTATGATGTATGAATTACATCAATCCATAAACACACAAGCACATGGAAGTAGATGGAAAGGAAAAATGTACCAAAATACTAACTTCAGTTAATTTTCCTTAGGACCTTTTTACATCAAAGTGTCCCTAAATGCTTAGAGTCTAAATCATGTTCTCAACAAGTATGAAACCATGATGTGAATTGCCCCATCCACAGGAGAAACATCCTCACAGCACCATATTTTAACGCAAAAATTTATGTGAATTCTACTTTCTCCTCAAGATCATAAATCAAGTTTTTTGTTTGTTTGGTTTTGGTTTTTTTGCAGTGCTGGGGATTGAATCCAGGGCCTTGTGCTTGCAAAGCAAGCACTCTACCAACTGAGCTATATCCCCAGCCCCAAGTTTTTTTATTATATTAAAATAATACAATTTTTTTTTTTTGGTACCAGGGATTGAACCCAGAGGTGCTTTACCACTGAGCCACATCCCCAGCCCTAATTTGCATTTTATTTAGAGACAGGATCTTGCTGAGTTGCTTAGCACCTCGTTTTTGCTGAGGCTGGCCTCAAGTTTGTGATCCTCCTGCCTCAGCCTCCTGAGCCACTGGGATTACAGGCACGTGCCACTGTGCCCAGCTAATTGTAATATAATTGTAATTCACTTTATCTAACAATAAAGCTCTTTTTTAAAATTCTGGATCAGACAAAATGAAAATCAAAATCCAGCCAGTCTTCTCTCTGTTGCTAGTGAATGGGGTGCCATTAGATTTAAGCTATCAATTTTGGAATAATTGAACTGTGTTAAAGAGCAACGACTCCCCATATCGACTCGATACATGAAGTTTCTCTGCTGTGCTGTTGTTGCAGAAATTTCATAACACAAGTCACCAGAAGTAAGTGGATAGAAATTTTAAAGAGACGTTCCTTCCCACATTTCCAGTAAAACTGACTACAAAAGAAATTTTGCCATTTTTTATTTTACAGCTTCCCACCTCCTTCATTCTGACTCACGGTCCTGGTAGTACACACGCTGCCATTCGAGGAACAGCATTGAGCTGTGCTAGAAATCTTGGAATGCATGCATCCTGGGCTATTCCACTCCGTTTCCAGTCATCCTGGAGGCTCCACGCAAAGATCACCTCCTCCATCAATGCTTCCTCCTCAACACAGGTAGGATGTGTTCCTTCTCCTAGGTCCTCAGTGCTGAAGTAGATCCATGAATCATTGTGGGGGTGGGATTTGGAAGGGGAGGACCTGAACTGACTGCTTGAAAGTCAGTTCTTAAAGAAATAGTGGAGGGCTCAATGCTTGGACTCCACTGCTCTCAGTTTAGTCTGGAGAGTCCAGTTCTAGGCACAGATGGTAGGCGTTTGCACCTGGTTCCATCTCCCTTCCCCTTCTGATAAAGCACCGTGACTAAGAGCACAGATGTTGAGTCAGGTTGGGTGTAAATACTGACTCTCATACTTCTTAGCTACTATCACAAGAATAATACCTAGCCTGATTTACTGGGTGTTTATAAAGATCTTCCAAATCTCAAAATCAAGGAAGATTAAAGAGAGTCCATGATAAATGATTCAATTGTTCCAGAAATAAAAATATCATGTGCATGATATGCACAAAGAAAGTTTTTAAGAGTAGAGCAAACAAAATGTGATGCTAAGGGCTGACATGATCTTTTACTGGGTTATAAGGCTAATGGTGTAAATTCTTAAGTCTCCCTAAATTATTATGCGTGTGTGTGTGTATAGTGTGTGTGTGTGTGTGTGTGTATATATCCATATATATATATATATATATATATATATATATATATATATATTCAATATAATTTTGTTAAAATGTGCTGATAGGCTGCTTTTGAACCAAAGAAATTAATATTGAAGTTTACCTTAAAAATTATAATATCTAAGAAAAATAAGGAAAAAACAGTAGTTTGAAGATTAATGCTATCAGATACAGAGAAATATTGTAAGGCTACAGCATTTAAAATGGTGTGTTTCTCACATGAATAAAAAATAGAGAATGAAACACTTTGAAACCTATACAGCTAAAATTTTTTAAATGATGAAATTCATGTTAGTACATGAATATGTTGATTGAGAGACTTAATATATCAATATATCAGTGCAATGGTATGTTAAGAGAGACTTAATGTGTCTTATTAAGAAAATTAACCTCGCAAGCACAAGGCCCTGGGTTCAATCCCCAGCACCGCAAAAAAAAAAAAAAAGAAAGAAAGAAAGAAAGAAAATTAAAAGCCATAGCAAAATGACATTTCACTCCTCATAATAAATGTATTTCAGGCAACACAAATATTTGAACTTAAAAATACATCAGCCAATGGAATTACAAAGAAGGATTTAAAAAAACACATTATACTCAATGGTGAAAGATCAAAAGCTTAGATCAGGGACAAGACAAAGAAGTCTGCCATTTCAAATTTTACTAGACATTCTAGCCAGGTTAATTAGGCAAGAAAAATAAGCAAATTGGGAAAGAAAAGAAAAAACTATCTCTACTCACAGAAGACACGATCCTACATATAGAAAATCCTAAAATTTATACTATACAAAATCATTAGCTCTAATAAATGTATTTAGCAAAGTTGCATGGTACAAGATCAGCACCCTGAAAATCCAGTTAAGTTTTATATGACAGCAAAAAATAATACAAAAAGGAAATTAAGAAAACAAATTCCAGTTATAATAGCATCCAGAATAATAAAATAGTAAGAATAAATTCAACCAAGGAGGTAAAAAACTTATATGTGAAAAATTCTAAAACATAGCTAAAAGAAATTAAAGAAGACATAAATAGAAAGATATCCCATATTCATGGAATTGGAAGAGTTAATAGTTTCAAGATGAAAATTCTAACCAAGGTATTCTCTGGAATCAATATAATCCCTATCAATACCCCAAGAGCCTCGCAATAAGTTTTGTAGCAATGAAAAAGCTAATCCTCAAATTTATAAGGAATAAATTCCAAGATGACATTGGGGGGAAAAAAAGAGCAAAGTTGGAGGACTCAGTTTCCAAAATCGAAACTTACTGAAATAGTGTGACATTCAACACATTATGCTACCAGCACAAAAATAGATACATAGCTCAGTTAAATAAAATTAAGAGTTCAGAAATAAACCCATGTACCTGTGATTGACAGTTTTTCAACAGGGCGCCAAGATCTTTCACTGTGAAGGAATTGTCTCCTTAACAAGTGGTGCTTGGAACAACTTGTTATCCATATGCAAAAGGAAGAAATTGGATCCCTGTCTCATCTTATAAAAAAAACTTTATTCAAAATGGATCAATAACTTAAATATAGGAACTGCAACTATAAAAATCTGAGAGAAAATGGGAGTACAACTTCATGATCTCAAATTTGGTAATGAATTTGACACTGAAAGCAGAATAATAAAGGAAAAAATATAAAAATTGAATTTCATCAAAATGAACAACTTACTACACATCAATGTTTATAGCTGCTCAACTCAGAACAACTAAACTAAGGAACCAGTCTAGGTGCCCTTCAACTGAAGAATGGATAAAGGAAATGTGGTATATATATAAGATGGAACATTACTCAGCTTTAAAGAAGAATGAAATCCTGGCATTTGCTGGTAAATGGATGGAGTTAGAGAATATCATACTAAGTGAAATAAGTCAAATCCAAAGAACAAAAGGCCGAATGTTTTCTCTGATATGTGGATGCTAACTCACAATAAGTGGGGAGAGGATTGGGAAGCATAGGGTTACTTTATATTACGTAGAGGGGAGTGAAGGGAGGGGAAAGGGGCATGGGAGTAGGAATGATAGTAGAGCGAAACATATATTATTACCTCATGAACATGTATGACTGCATGATCCATGTGATCCTGCAATATGTATAATCAGAAAAATGAGAGATCACATTTCACTTATGTATGATTTATCAAAATGTATAAATGTATTCTACTGTCATGTACAACTAATTAGAACAATAATTTTTTTAAAAAATGTACAACTTATGCATCAAAGGAGATCATCAAATGAGATCATTCAGTGACCTACAGAAGAGACAATATTTACAAATCTTGTATTTGATAAGGGCCTAGTGTCTAGAATATATAAAGAACTCTTAAAACTCACTAACAAAAGACAAACAACCCTAAAAAAAAATGGCATAGGACTTGAAGAGGCATTTCTCCAAAGAAGACCAAAGAAGATATACACAAATGGATAACAAGGACATGAAAAGCATCTCAACATAATCAGTCACTAGTGAAATGCCAATCAAAAACACAGTATGTCACCAATTCACACTCGCTAGGATGATTGCAATGAGGAACACATCAGGTATTGGCAAGAATGCAGAGAAACTGGAACACTTGCATACAGGTGATAGGAGTGGGAATGTGAAGTGACGCAGCCATGGTGGAGAGATAATTTGATGGTTGCACAAGGAGTCAAAAAGGATTATCCTATGACCCAGCAATTTTACTACAAGACATATGTCCAAATAATTGAAAACAAGCACTCAAATTCTTGAATACACATGTCATAACAAAATATCCACAAAAGCCAAAAGGTGGCGGCAATCCAACCATCCGTCAGCCAGAAAAAGAAAAAATACAATGTGATATGCACCTGAACTCAAATACTCGTTAACCATGAAAGAGGAATGAAGTACTGATAGATGCTACAACTCGAGTGAACCCTGAAAGCCAAATGAAGGGAGCCAGACAACAGGAGGACACATGGCATGTCATTGCATCTGTACGAAGTGTCAAGAACAGGTACAGAAATACATCCACACAGAAAGTAGGTCAGTGGCTTTCAGGGGCTGGAGGCAGGGAGATGGGGAGAAGCAATTCAATGACTCAGGGACTTTCTGTTGGGGTGATAAACATGTTTTGAAACTTGAAAGAAGTAATAGGTATGCAACCACGTGAATGTAAGTCCTTCTGAGCTATATGTTAAAAAATTCTTAATTGTTTGATATGCAAAAGAACAAAATGATTTATCAAGCCTCAAAACATCGGGGAAACACACAGATTGTCAAATGTTGGTGGGCATGTGGGGAGATAATAGGTAGAGAATGGGGTTCTAGAATGTTCTAACACTATTCTGCAGGACACTGCAATAGATACATGACAATATGAATTAGTCAAAGCCGATAGAACTTCATCACACAAAGAACAAACCTCAGTGAGTGCAAATTTTAAAAAAATAATCATTGCAAGGGACTGCTGGGTTCCAGCAAGAGTGGAGACTGTGAAGAGTGTCCCCCTGTATTAGAGGTACATGAATTAACCTCATTAAAGCAGGTGTGGGAAAATGTGCACAGGCGTAAGCCAGAGATAGGAAGAAAAAGGCAGCAGAATCTCCTTTTATGTGGGATCTGAACATATTTGAATGCATAACAACACAGGGAAGAACACTAGCTACGGGGGCTGAGAGGTGGTGGGGGAGATCTAGGTCAAAGGCAATGATAGGGGTCATGCAGGATGATAGGTGTGAGGTGCACCCTGGAGCCCCAGGACAATTGGTAACAGTGTGCTACATACTGGGAATTTGCTAGATCTCACCCCAACACACACAAAGAACACGGGAGATGATGGGTGTGTTAATTTCCTTGAATACAGTAATCATTTCTTTTTAATTATTTTTTATTTTTTTGTTCTAATTAGCTGCACATGGCAGCAGAATGCATTTATACATTTTGATAGATCATACATACAAGGAGTGTAATCTCTCATTTTTCTGATTGTACATGTTGCAGGATCAATGAGTCATGCAGTCATACTTGTTCATGAGGTAACAATGTCTGTTTCACTCTATCCTTCCTACCCCCGTACCCCTCCCCCTCCCTTCACTCCCCTCTGCCTAATATAACTCTAAGCTTCCCTAGCACCCCCCACCTTATTGTGAACTAGCTTCTGCATATCAGAGGAAACATTCGGCCTTTAGTTTTTTGAGTTTGGCTTATTTCACTTAGAATGATATTCTCCAAATCTATCCATTTACAGCAAATGCCAGGATTTCATTCTTCTTTAAAGCTGAGTAATATTTCATTGTATATGTGTGTGTGTATGTGTAAATGTGTGTGTGTGTGTGTGTGTGTACAGGGGAACATCATTTTGTACATCTTAAATATGTACAAAAATTTCATACTTACAGATATTTCATATAAATAAAAATAGTTTGAATTTCTTTTTTTTTTTTTTTAAATTAGAGTCTCATAGTTATACCTAGTATTTGAGTTCATCCTGACAAACTCATGCATTCATGGAAACCGATTTCCGTTTGTGATCCCCTCTCTCCTCCCCCATCCTCCCCACCCCTTTCTCTTCCTCTGGTCCACTAGACTTCCTTTCGCTTATCTACTAATTTGTATTTGATTATTTTTGTATGTTATCCTATCCTTCCCTCCCTCTTTCCTTTATTTTACTCCAGTTTCCACATATGAGAGAAAACATTCAACCTTTGAGTTTCTGAGTCTGGCTATTTTACTTCCCATGGTTTTATCTCCACTTCCATCTATTCCCTGGCAAATACTATAGCTTCATTCTGTTTAGTGCTGAGTAGGATTCCATATAGGTCTATATAGGTATATATAGACCTAAATTTCTCAATCCATTCATCTATTGACAGACATCGGGTTTGATCCCATGATTTCGCTACTGTGAATTGTGCTACGATAAATACTGATGTGGCTGTGTATGCCGACTTCAGATCTTTGGGGAAAGTACCCAGGAGCGGGATAGCTGGGTCATGTGGTGGTTCCATCCCTAGTTTTTTTTTAAGGAATCTCCATACTGCTGTCCAGAGTGGTTGTAAAATTGCATAAATTTTTAAAGGAAAGATACTTGAACATCAGCATAGCTTTGGAGGTGAATGGAGACTAAGATTGAAGGCTGTACACAGCACACTCCATTTGATGAGGTCTCTCCTCCTGGGGAGGTGGCTCGGCCCTCCTGATGCTGGTTGCACAGACACTGGAAGTGAGGAATGATCAAGGTGGCACATGGTGGGAACCAGGCGCTCCACTGTTGGAGTGGGAATTTACAGACCGACCCAGGGAAGGAAGCCAGCCTGATCCATGTGGCTTAGGCTGGAGTTGGAAGCATCGGTGAGAACTCTGGTCTAAAGGAATGTAAACAGAAATGGTTAAGGTACACATGTTACAGACCCATATCTGCATCCATCGGCATGCGCACACACATGCTTTGCTCTTTGCTGAAAGGCCCTGAAGGAGGACATCTTGGCAGCATCAAGCATAGAATGCTGGCTCTTATTTTCCAAAACCGTCAGTCCCTCGAAAGAACGAGGGCTCCTTGGAGAAATAGCGCATTCTACAACTAAAGTGGGAAAGACTTGAGCTTGGAACACCTTGCAGTACAGAGAAGCAAGGAAATTCTCCAAATATAAACATTGGTGAGAATATGTCAAAGGAGCAAGGGAGCCAACTGAAGGAATCCCCAAAACAGGACAATTAAAACCACACACTCGCCGGGTGTGGTGGCGCACGCCTGTAATCCCAGCACTTGGGAGGCTGAGGCAGGAGGATCGCAAGTTCAAAGCCAGCCTCAGCAACTTAGCGAGGCCCTAAGCAACTCAGTAAGACCCTGTTTCTAAATAAAATACAAAATAGGGCTGGGGATGTGGCTCAGTGGTCGAATGCCCCTGGGTTCAATCATGCCAAAAACACACACACACACACACACACATGCAACATTAAGTGGAATAAAATGATAATCTGAGCATAAAATAAGTACCATGAGTCTAAGTTGATATAAATGACTGAATGAACTAATAAATGGGAGAGAAGAAGTGAATCTTAAATGTGGAGGAATTGCAAATAAATTCTGTGGATAGCACACCCCAAAGGAGGTGGAGCATAACCCGCTCAGTACATAAGTAGGTGTCTTGCTTTCTTCCAAAGAGTACAGCACAGCCAGGCCCTAGGGCAGCATGGGCAACCACCAGTGGTGGAGAATTCTCCATGTGAAGAGGAACTCATGAGACCAAGCAGGCACTTTGCCTCTGTGAGCTTCTTTTCCCAAACCTATAAACTCAGTCTAATTACAAAAAAAGCTCAAGATACACCCAAGTTAAGGGCTGACAAACCACCTGGTCAGTACTCTTCAAGATTGTCCAGTTTGGGAGAAATAAGCCAAGACTCCAAGAATTCATCACAGAGCAGAGGAGACTCAGGAAACATGATAGAGGTGCAGTGTGAGAACCAGTGGGTCCCGGGACAGACAAGGAACTCAGGGAGAAGGTAAGGACACACACACAACCTGTGACGTTAGCAAGGTGCCCATTTGGGTTCATTGTAATGAATGTGCGATGCTAATAGTAGGGAAGGTGTACAAGGGTTCCGTGGGAACTCTACCCTTCTCCCAACTTCTCTGAAAATCAAAATTATCCTCCAAAATAAATTCCACCAATGGAAAAATCATGAAAGACAAAAGTAAAGAGGGAATTATTTTAAAGACATCTCACAGTAATGCAGCTTCTTCTAAGACTATGAAAAGCATAGTCAAAGCTATTGAGAAATTGATTATTAAATCTTATAGTTCCTCCCTGCCCCCCTGCAAAAAAAGAAAATATGCTGAATTTAAATCTTGTGGATATATACTGAGAAATGGGAGAGTTGGGTCATATGGTGATTCCATAACTAACTTTCTAAGGAATCTCCACACTGCTTTCTAGAGTGATTGCACTAATCTGCAGCCCCACCAGCAACATAAGAGTGTACTTTTTTCCCACATCCTTGCCAACATTTATTATTACTTGTATTCTTGATGATTGCCATTCTGAATGGAGTCAGATGAAATCTCAATGTAGTTTTGATTTGCTTTCCCCTAATTGTCAGAGATGTTGAAGCTTCTTTCATATATTTTTACTTCTTCTTTCTAGAAGTATCTATTTAAAATCAGTTTTTTACTTCAGTAAAGTAGTATCGAAGTTCATAGAAGCAACAAAGTTTTTAGCAGCACAATTCATAGTAGCCAAGCTATGGAAACAAGGTGCCCTTCAATAGATGAATGGATAAAGAAAATGTGCATATACACACAATGGAATATTACTCAGCCATAAAAAGGGATTAAATCATGACATTCCCAGTAAATGGATGGAACTGGAAACCATCACACTGAGTGAAAGAAGCCAGTCCTCAAAAGTCAGATGGTGAACGTTTTCTCTGACGTAAGGAAGCTAATCCAGAATAAGGGGTGGGGGAAGAAAGAAAGAGGGAGAAATTTGAAAAGGGAGAGGGAATTTCATCAAAATAGAAAAAAAATTAATAGAGTAGATGAAGGAGATTGAGGGGAAGGAAGGAGGGATTGGAAAAGGGGAAAACAGTGGAATGAAGCTGACAGAACTTTCTTCCATATAAATATGAATAGAGCACAGTGAATTCCAACATCAAATATATCCACAGGACATTAATGTAAGAAAAAACTATGAATAAATTGCAGAAAGATCATAAAGTAGAGGGAAGGGTTTGAAGGGGGGAGGAGGAGGGAGGGCAGGAAGCTCTGGGAACTGAATCAAAGCAAATTATATCCCATGCTTTTGTGATTATGTCAAGCCGTATCTTAATGTTATATATATCAAATTTAATGTTCGATATATATATATTTTGATGTTATAGATATATAATGTTATATATAATCAACAAAAGAAAAAAATCACATTACATCCCATAGATATTTTAAAAAATGAAAGTAAATATTAGCAGTACCAAAAGCAAATATAAAGACAGATTTTAAAACCTTGGAGAGTACTTATCATGTAAGAGTTAATTTCTTTAATACACAGAGTTGCCCTGAATCAATAAGAAAATCACCAACAATGGATCACAGGTGAAGGACGTGAGCAGAGAGCTCACATGGAAGCATCATCCCCAAGATGGTCCATGCACCAGGCAGCAGCCATTGCCCAGCCCTCTTCGCTGGAGTGGCCACTGTGAGATGACTTGAACGCTCTTCCAAGGACGCACAACTCCACGTGGGACTTGGAGGCAGTGGAGGAGACTCTGTAGGCTGTGTTCCTGAGACCTTTGGATACATTGTCTCATTACCTGCAAGAGCTGGAGGAGATTCAGGGGCTTGTACCTGTAGGGAGGAAAGAATGGCTGGGGAAGGGGAAGCTGAGATTTGTCCCTCCCTCCCGAAAGGGCAAGTTTGCATTGCAGTAGTGAATAAACCAGGACCTCCAGGACTTTAGATGATGACATCTTGTCTGTCATTCGCCGGATTCTGTGCAGATTGTAGGTGAGTCTCTGGGACCTGTTCTCCATGGAGTGTCTCATTGATCCTGGTGGCTTTAATTTCAAAAAGGCACGTGATCACTCCTTCATGATCACTGGGGTGGAGCAGAACTAATGAGTGGCCATTGATAAGTAAGCGCTTCAGGTCCATCTGTATAGATTATTGGTTAGAACCAGTCACACTGTCCAAGCTGAAGGAGATTTAAAAAACAAAAAACCTGCTATATGGCAGATACATACTAGCAATTTCTATGACACACCCACACCCACATTCACTTAGTTCTCTCCCAAAATTTACGATTTCTTTCTTGTGATTATTATGCCTGATTTTTGTGTCCCTCTGCTATATTCAAATATTACTGGCCCCAGAACTGCCTTCAATCCTCCAGGTTAATCACTCCTCACACTCCCCCAGGGAGTCTCCTTCCCTTTTCTCTTCAAATACCATTGTACTCGGTTAGCTGTAAAATTGAGAATTTATAGTCTCAGCTTCTTTCCTGAACTCCATATACAAATTTCTAATTTTCTACCCATTTTACCTGAATTTCCCACGAGGACCTTAGAGTCACACATTTCAAACAAAAACCATTTTCTTCAACAAATCTTTTTTTCTTGTCCTTGACTTCTATCTCATTGAATGGAAGAACCGTCTTGGGCACCCAGATTTATATCTGAAATATTTCTCACTTTTGCCTCATTCTTGGGTTACTGGAATAACCTTAAAGCGACTGCCTTGTCCTTATATTTCATTTGTTTTTTCAATAAGTTTTAAAATAAATACTATGCAGGAATCATGCTGGGCTGATTTCACCTTCTCTAATTTATCCTTAGCCAAACCATCAATAGATTGTCCCAAATACATCTACCAACATATTTAATGCAGTCACATGGTTCATAAATCAAAGATAATAATAAGGTTTAGAAGAAAAAGTAACCATTGACGACTACAGCCAGTTGCTTTCTTCAGAAAAGTGCTGGGTTAGGAATTGCAACTTCCCCCTAACTATTAAACCTTTTATTTCCTGAGCACCAGAAATGGGGTTATAAATAGTAGCACATTGTACATGCCTCTGCTTGCACCCTGTATGTTGGAGCCTACAGAGTGCTATGACTCACTGTTTTTAATGTCTGCATAATTCATTGCATGAAGCTACCATTATTTGTTTAATTCATTCCCTATTGATGGACATTTCCTTGTTTCTAATATTTCGCTCCTGTGAACAATGCAAAATTATGATTGTGTGTATATGCATATGCACATATGTATATATACCTGTATATACTATATATACATATGCACATATATGTGTATATATATTAAAATTTCAGCCTTATGTAAGCGTGTAGCACAAATTTTCCAGAAATGGAATCTTTGGATCAGATAATGTAGACGTTTACTTTTGGATAAGTATTTTCCCAGGACTCTTCGTGGAGATTGCATGAATGCACCAATGTATTCATCCACATATTTTTTTATGGTGTTTTTCTCCTCGTTTCTACCCCTGCAGTTTCTGATCAAGGTTTTTTGGCATTTATTTGTCAGATGAGTGGAAATATTCTCTTCTTTCCATTTTAAGCTCCATTTTCTGGGAGTTCTATTTCCAGATGAAAAGAATAACAAGAATCGTAGTTTCTCTAGTTCTCTAAGCATCCAGAATCCTGGGAGCAGGGGGGTGGGATACGGAAGAGCCATTTTCAGTCAGTAGTCAGTGCGAGACTAAGATTCCTACAAGAAGGAAAGCAGGTGAGGTCAGTCCGATGAGTCTTAGTTTTATTCCTAGATGTAATCTCCAGGTCACAGACGTCAGAGGGGAACCCTAACCAGAACTCAGTGGCACCAGTGTAAATTGGGGGACAGATCCAACTGTAGGGAGGGCTGGTGCAGCTTGGAGCTGTGGGAAAGAGCCCTGGAATGGAGCAGAAAAATGGAGAAAGAGCTTCAGAAATGCTCAGGGGTTCATTTTAAGTTTAGCCAAGTGTAAGGATTTGCTTGAGCAGAGGGACATTTCAAGGTGGGACCACAATTGACTACAGATTGCTAAGCTGAACAACTCAGATCTTACACTTGATAGTAGCAGTTGAGTTTGGGCCAATCATCGGACAGACCTCACACATTTAGGGGAAACTCCGGGGGAGCCATATCTAACTAATAGGAGTCAACTACCCCTGGAGAGATGTCTGCTCTCAACCTGCCCAAGCAAAACTTTATAACGAACCTGGAAGGAAGAAAACGATTCCACAAAATAACTCAGCTCCTATGAGAACAAAGTCTAGCCTGACTTCACTTAAAGCAACAAGTTCCAGACCTTCAATCAGGTGTCATCCCAAGCTCCTGCATCCAATCAATGATTAGGACATGGCAAGAATCAGCAAAAGGTGGTCCTTGACCAGGAGAAATATCAGTCCCCATAAATGCAAATACAGAGAGCCTTAGACTAGGCAGCAGTGAAGCACAACCGTAGGTGACTTCCAGTAATTGGCAGATGTTTCTTAGCATAAAAGGGGTTATGTCCTGACAAATCATCAGAAGTTGAAAATGCATTTGATGCAGCCAGCTCACCAAACACCACCACTTAGCAACACAGTTCTCTGCAGGGTAAGTACCTTGCAAGAGAGTATGGTACCACATATTGCTAACCCAGGAAAAGATCCAAATTCACAATTTTAAATATGTTTTCTACTCAATGTGTGCTGCTTTTGCACCACTGAAAAGCTAAAGAAATCACAAGTTGAGTCACTGCGAGTCAGGGACCATCTGCACTTTCAAGATAAAGCAAACAGGGATTTTAAAAAAAGAGACGACTCATGAAAGAATGCTCCCGCTTCAGGTTGTGACAGTGGGCTCCTGAGTTTCTTGCCTGGCGGTTTGGGAAATACAGGCGGGTGAGTTGAAAGGGACAGAAAGGCAGAGTTTGAGACTTGGGATGGCAAAACAGCAGGAGATCTAAGGGAAAACTCTGGAACCAAGACACAGCAGGACCTACAGCCAAAAATCTCATAATAAGCTGTACCCAAATCACTAGGAAACTGCTTGGCTCACAAAGGAGACAGACAGGTCTGTCTTTCCAGGTGGAAGTCTTCTTGTGAGACTTGTGAATTGGTGGTCTTTTGCCTGCAGTTATTCTCTCACTCTACATAGTTTGGACTTAGCATAACTTCTGTGCAAATCATTAGCTGGTTATTAAACTGTGTACATAATGCAAGAGTCCTGGAAATCCAGGCTACAAAAATGTAGCTCTAATAAAATGGTTGAAAGAAGCAGCAAAACTGATCCAAGACATCCGTATCTGCACATTCAGATCCTCCAGCTTGAGTCTAGGCAAGTTAATTGTCAGTTATAGTAAAACAGCAATGATCCCAAATGAAAATGATCATCATGGGAAGAACAGAGCAGAATCCAGAGTTATTCGAATACTTCTTTGACCACAGCATTACTGGAAATGGAAAAACATGACCTATCCTTAGGAAAAATGTCAGTTGATTAAAGTGATTCTGAACGTGGCCTCTACTCGTGTGTTTTTCAGACTTCAAAGCAGCTATTACAAGTATGTTCAAAGAATTAAAGAAAAATTTCATAGCCAATGACCAGATAGGCTATTTCAACAGATCAATGGAGACTGGGGAAAAAAATTTAAATAGGAATTTTAGAGTTGAAAATCGTAATAAGTAAAATGAAAAATTTTATGGAGGGACTCAGGAGAACATTTGTGGGGCAGAAGGAAGAATTGCTGAACTTAAATAAAGAGGATCCATATTAGAGTCCAAACATGAGCTAGGGACAGGGGGACAGAGAGACACACAGAGTAAAAAAGAGGAAGTGGAATCAAGTTAAAATTAACTCACAGACTGAGATATGCAATAAACACTGAGGAAGATAAACACAAAGAAAACCACATTCTATCCCTCATAGCAAAGTGCTAAAAGCCAAGGATAAAAAGAGAACTCCTGAAAGAGTCAGAGACAAGTAACAGATTATATTCAGGTGAAGAATAATGTGATTTAATGACTGACTTTTCAAATGAAACCCACAAATATTTAAAATAAAAGGACATTTTATTTAAATCTCATTAAATTAAAAAGACTTTAAAAAGACACCCCTCCAAAAGAAAAAAATCATAAACTAAGAATTCTGTATGCAGCAAAACTATCCCTTAGGAATGAAGAGAAAAATACAGGCATTTCCAGATGGCCATAATTCCATATGAAGTGATGAATGTCCTTCAGGCTAAAGAGAAATTACATCAGGTGGCAAGTCAGAGATGGGGGGTTGGACATGAGGGGCACCAGAAATGGTAAATGTGTGCTCAAATAAGGAAGAGTTTTGCATGATTTCTTTTATCTTCTTGAATTATTTAAGAGTTATTAGGAATTTAAAGCAAAAAGTTAGTGTCAGATTAATGGGTATATATATATGTATCATTTTATATACATTTTATAAGGAATTTAAAATAACAAGGCTGGGAAAATGAGACTATATTGATGCAAACCTCCTATACTTTACTATGAGTAATTCAGTATTAATTTTAAATATATTATCATAATTTAAAATACCTATTATAATCTACAAAACTATTGCAAATAATGCAAAAGAATAACCCAAAGTATCAAAGAATAAAATATTTATTTAAAAACATTTGTTTTACATAAGAGGGCAGGAAAGAGGGGAAAGAGTACCAAGAATTGATGAGTCAAATAGAAAAAGAAAGTAAATGGCAGATTTGTGTCAAAATGCTTCACTAATTGCACTAAATGTGACCCGATTAACTGTTCCAAAGAAATGAGAAGTTTGCCAGACCAGATTTTATAAAGATCCAGTGGAAAGCTTTCTAGAAGGGCAGCCTTTTAAATCCAAAGATGTAATTAGTTGTAATTAAAAAGATGAAGAAAAAAGATATATCATGCAAGGAGCATGCATAAAAGAGCTGGCATAACTATAATATAATCTGAGATAAAATGGACTTCGTGAGGAATATTTGACTAGAGACATGGGTTCATGTCATAAGAATAAAATCACCAGTTCAACATGAATTAATAATTATAAATGTGTGCTGATTTAATAGCAGAGCAATAAAATACATGAAAAACTGTTGAAAACTAAAAGAAAAATTGACAAGTCAATACTGATACTTGTAGATTTCCCAGTGTTTGAGAGAATGAGTAGGTACTCAATAAGAATATAAATTATATAAACAATGTTTACCACTTGATCCTACTGGTAATCATAGTCCTCTCCAGCCAATGGTAGAAGAAAACACATTCATTTCAACTACATAGGAAACATTCAAAGAGAGATCTTTTATGGACCATAAAAGCAAGTTTCTATAAAATTAAAAAGATCCAAATCATACAGGATATGCTCTCTAAATACAAAATTAAATTACAACTCAGTGACAGAAAGGGATGATGAGAATTCTTAAATTCGGGAGATTGAATAATACATTTCTAAATAATTCATAGGTGTAAAAGGAAAACACAAGGGAAATCAGAAAATATGAACTCAATGAAAAAATTTTAAATATCAGAATAAATGGGATCCAACTAAAGGAGGACATATTGGGAAATCCATAGCATTGAATTCTTCTATTAGTAAAAGGAAAAGGATGCAAAATTATACATCTAACTTATACCTGAGGGAAAGTCAATTAAACCCAAGATTAGTAAAAGAAGAAATAAATGAAAGTTAAGGTAGGAAATTGATGGAAAAGAAAGAAGGACAATGAACAGGAAAATAGATGATTTAGAACCAGTTTCTTTGAAAAGATTGACCAAGTTGATATATCACTAGCTAGCCTGATGACAAATAATACAAAGAGAAGGTCCAACTTATCACTAACAGGGATGGAAAAGGAACATCACTACAGATCATACAGACGCAACAGGAAAATATATGAGCTAAACCAACAAAATTGTAACTAACACCATAAAGAGGCCACTACACACCCACTTAAATGGGTAAAATGAAAAAGGCCAAAAATATCAAACTTTTATCAACGATGTGGAGCAGCAGCAACCATGACATTGTTCTGGTGGGGATGCAAACTGTTACGACTACATTGAAAAACTGATTGTTCTTTTATGAAGTTCAATGCCTACTTCTTATGTTATTCTGCAATTGCACTCCTGCGTATTTTTCCAAGAAAAATTAAAACAGATCTACAAAAAGACTTGTAAACAAAGCAATTTTCAAACATCTGCAAAAAGGTGACTGGATTTTTAAAAATCATCATATATTTAAATGATGTTTATCTTGGAAATAAATGGAACAAATATCTCATATGTGTATGTGGATGAACATCAAAAACCATGAAAAGCAAAAAATAAAAATAAAAATAACATACAGTGGTACATGCCTGTAATCCCAGCAGCTCAGGAGGTTGAGGCAAGAGGATCACAAGTTCAAGGCCAGCCTCAGCAACATAGTGAGTCCCTAAGCAATTTAGTGAGAGCCTGTCTCAAAATGAAAAATAAAAAAGGCTAGGGATGGGGCTCAGTTGCAAATTGCTCTGGTTTAAATCCTCAGTACCAAAATATATTAAAAACCTGGATACAAAAGATTCTATAATATTTGATTCTATGTGTGTAAGACTGAGGAGACAAACCTAATCCTCAGTGACAAAAAGGAAATTAGTTGTTGCCTGGAGTGGGTGTGAAATTAACAGAAATGACACAAAGAAACTTTTTTTTTTTTGGTACCTGGGTTGAACTCAGGGGCACTGGACCACTGAGCCACATCACCAGCTCTATTTTGTATTTTATTTAGAGACAAGTTCTAAGTTGTTTAGTGCTTTACTTTTGCTGAGGCTGGCTTTGACCTTGAGATCCTCCTGCCTCAGCCTCCCGAGTTGCTGGGATTACAGGCATGTGCCAATGCACCCGGCGAAACTTTCTTAAAGAGATAAAAATATTCAATATTTCAATGATTGGTCATTGTTTGAATATGTCTATTTGCCCCAAATCATTTATCTGATAATTTTAAAGCGGGTTCACTTTATTATATATAAGTCATTCCTCAATAGGGTTTATTTTAAAAATAAATACCATTTCCTTTCTAAATAATATTTTACATCCTTTCCATGCTTAGAACCATTTGAATTTTCTCTACTGTGGACACTTTGTCCATGTCCTTTGTCCATTTTCCCCAAAGGGAAATGTAACATATAATTTGGATATTGAGTATAACATTTCACTGAGTTATTGAAATAATGTAGGTAGATTCACAAGAAATATTCATATTCAAATGTATTGGAAATTTCATGTGTTTCAATTACATCATATAGATATATGTATTTGAACTAAGTACATATCTCAAATACATATATATGTGATCCAACATATATGTGATATGTACATACACACATATATGTTCATCACATAATACTGGGAATATTTTAAATTTTTAGGAATAGCAGCATTTGTTATGAAATCTAACTACTGTTGTTGTCAATTAAGTTTCCTCTGTTAATTTGACTTTTAAATCAGCATTTTCAAATATTTCCTCTTGGTCTAAAAATATTGCATAAGCTTCCAAAGTTCTGTATCTTTGTGTGGATCTTCTCACCCATGCGGCCTGCCTTTACTCCTCTGCAGTGCCTACCTCTGCTCCTCTGTAACAGTCTAGCTCAGATGCTCCCTCCTCCAGAAATTGCCCTGAGATGAGTGTTCCCTCACCTGTGGTCTCATTGCACTTCATTCTTTCCTCTTGCATATTCTGTTTTTCACTGTAGTGTGTTCTGTGTGTCTGTCTCTCTCTCTAATATACAATGATCAATTTGCTAGATAGCAGAGACTGTGTTTGTCTTTTATCCATGTGTTGATTACTTCTGAAATAGTCATTAAACATCTCCTGAGTTTACTTACTCTCTGTTGTACTAAGTCAAGTTTATTCATTCAACACATTTGAGATTTAATATGTGTCAAAAAGTGGTGAAAAGGGACACTGATTTCACATCTGCACAAATTGTAATGAATGTTTTGAAGGGAAAAAGAAAAATAATAGGAGCAGTTCAGTGGGCAGCCAGTAAGATGGCGCCCAATGATCCTTCTTGCCATTCATGCATTTGGGCAATACTATTTTTAACAAATGCAATGCAACAGAAGCAATGACATGCTGTTTCCAAAATTGTCTTATAAAAACATTGTGTCCTCTGTGCTAGTATTTTCTCTTCCTTCCTTTGGGATTGTGTGCTCTGAGGAAGACCAGCTACCATGCTGTGAGGTCATCCTGTAGAATAGCCAACATCAGTGGATTTGGGAAGAGATAATGAAAGGCCTGAAGATGCCCCAGGTCTCAATCAGGGTTGTTTAGAGAGACAGGAACAATAGGAAATATAGATAAAGATACAGATGAAGATATGAGAGAAGAGATTTATGAGGGGAATTGGCTTGGATCACACACTTGTGGAGGCTGAGAAGTTCCCCAACAGGTCTTCAGAAAGACAGAGAACTAGAGAATCTGGTAGCATGGTTCAGTCTAAGTCTGAAGACCTCAGAATCAGGGAAGCAAAGGTGTAACTCTCAGTCTAAGGCTGAAGGTCTGAGAATCTGGGTAGTTGCTGGTATATGTCATGGAATTCAAAGGCCAGAGAACCTGGAATTCTGATGCCTGAGGGCAAGTGAAGAAGAGAGACCCAGCTCCAAAAGAGAGAGCTTCTCACCTTTCCTCAGTCTTTTCATTCCATCCAGGCTCCTGGAACATTGGATGGGAATCACCCCAACACACACACACACACACACACACACACACACACAATTAAGGAAAGATATTCCTCACTTAGTCCAGTGACTTGTATGCCAATCTTTCTCAGAAACTTTCCCACAGAAATACCCAGAAAGAATTCTTTGTCAACTATGTAAGTGTCCTTACTCTGGTCAAGTAGACACCTAGAAATTGACATCACAAGTCCATTTCTGGTCAACATGATATCTGCATGCATCTAATAAGATCATACTTTATCCCCAAATAAAGTCAAAGTAATAGTTCACCTAATGTAATGCAAAAATTTAGTATACAAACTAAAACGCACTAATCTCTTCCCTAGAAGAAACCGTAAGATCCTTGAGTGATGTTTACTTTTCTGATGTCCTAAAACTTAAATACTATAAAGTAAAATTAACTACAGTCATGCACAGAATGCCAACATCTTAGTCAATAAAGAACTGCATACATCATAGTAGTCCCAAAAGATCCCAGCATGTAGTTACATGCATTTATGGAAATGTCATATTAGTACATGTTAATAATTACAATAAAAATATGACATCATGCAGTGATGTCATAGTTGCCTTGGTTTGTGTATATTTTACAAGGTTCACACAATGACGAAAGTACCTAATGATGCATTTTTCAGAACATGTCCCTATTATTAAGTGACACATAAATGTATTTATAAAAAGTTAATAACCTTTTGTTATATGACAGAGGAATAAGACAGGAATGAAAATGAAAATATTTGTTTAATAAGTGTATGCCTACATGCACACACACAAATGTATTCTTAAGAAAACAGGAAACATATAATGACTGAATGCCTTATGTGATCCTACAACATGTACAATCAGAAAAATGAGAAATTACACTCCATTTATGTATGATCTATCAAAATGTATAAATGCATTCCACAGTTATGTACAACTAGTGAGACCAAATAAAAAATACAAAAAAAAAAAAACAGGGAAGAAATAGTCATGATAATTACAGTCCTCATTGCTGTAACAGACCATGTGGTCATAGCTGGTGTTTGTAACTACCTTCTTCCACTGCCCACTCTGCATTCCTTTTGCCTTCTGCAAGATCCTCTGCTGGTCACGGAGAACACTAAGAGATTCCCCAAGGAATCTCCTGTATTACAGACAGACTCTTCCTTACCTCCACTTTGAAGTAGGAATCCAACTCCCCCTTGGTACTCTCAATCAATAACGCTGTCCAATACTATAACTCTCTTCTTTGTCCCAACTCTGTTCCATTGAAGATTAAATTCTAATTCATGAATTCTGGGAACACATTCAGACCATAGCATTCCACAAGTCAAGTCTTGATTTGACTGTCATCCTGGTGAATGCCTTGAGTGCATTCCTGACTAAGACTCTGAGCTGGAGCCACCCAGCTGAGCTGTCTCTGGATTCCCTTTTCACCAAATTTGGAATATTAAAGGAGTGTTGCTTTTACCTTCTAAGGTCTGGGGTAGTTTCCTATGCAGTGATAGGTAGTTAATCGAAGGAATCAGCAGACTTTAATTAGAATAGTTATGAAAGGTCTTTTATAGGAGGTGATATTTCAACAGAATCATACAGGAAAAGGAGCTAGCTCCCAAGCATTGTGATATCAGAAAGAAAGTTTACTTGAAAACTTCAGTGAAGTCAGGATGGAATGGCCGGATATGGTGGACAGAGGAGAAAACAGTGCGATGTAAGAATTTATCATCATTTGAAGGTCAAAGCCCTCTAAGAGTTTCTCATGTCTCCCTGGAAAATGTTTTCACTTTACTAAATGTTCATCTATAAGTGATCACGTGACTTCTTAAAAGTGAATGATAAAGAACTTAAGTGCTAAGAGCTTTGTTCTGGAAAATGGTTTTGAAGAGGTCAGATTGGAGACAGGGTGAATCATCAGTAGATTATTGCTGGTGATTCAGGCAAAATAATCTAGTGGCTGGGACCAAGATGATTTGAGTGGAGAAGGAGGAAAATAAATGTTTTAAATTTACTTTGCAGGTAGAACCTACAGACATCAAGTTTATTTGTTGACCTTTGAGTTGAGTCAAATCAAATGTCTAGTTTCAAAAGTTTTGAAATTTTGTGGTCAAATCTCAACAAAGAACTCATGGCAAGGAGTTCTGGTGTTTGCCCTCCAGTCTTCAATTTAGAAGGAGGAAATAAATGTCGAGTGTGTGGGGTGGATACTGGTAGGGCCTCAGTACAAATTTGACACTTCATTATAAACAGTGAAACTTCAAACCTTCCTTCTCACTTTAGTTGATTTGGTCTCTGCCATTTGATCTCTGTTTGTTCCATATCCTTATTTCTTGTCAACGTTCCTGTCTTCACTTCCTGATCTCAGCAAAGGAGTATATGTTTAGGAGTGATGTCATGGCTTAGATATTAAATAAAGCAACTTGGATTTGCTCCAGATACATGGATATTATTTTTTTTTAATCAAACTCTGTCTTGCTAATGGTGAGAACTCAAGGCCTCCTTCCTCACCAGTGGCTTTGCTCAGTATAGCCACCAGGACCAACAATCTGCCCACCTTTATGACTATTACTTTCACATGGGATAGATTCTTCCCTGAAGGTATTTCTGGAAATTCAGACTACACGCTGAACTAGTCCTCCAAAGCCCAACTCCAATGCAAGGCTCTGGGAAGTGATTCCAGTTCACCATGTAAGCTTTTTTGGCATACATTCAACTTTTTCTTAAGCATAACTTCAGACCACATTGTGTGTGTATA
>JAJEJO010001895.1:479929-490276 GCA_020662805.1 Glaucomys volans | reverse complement strand
AAGGCCACATTGGCCAAAATATCTACCTGCTTACATTGTTATCATGCAGTTTGAGGAAGTACCACATGGAGGCCCCAGTCGTGTAGGACTGGTTTATAGTTGGAGACCAGACTTGCAGCAGTATATGGGGTGTTAGTGTAAGGAGGCATCCTTATAGACAAAGAAAAACAAGGAGGAAGTGAAACAACTCTGTGTCCTAGGACGGAAAGAACAGATGACTTCTCACCTCCTCCTTTTCTTCCTAATGCAGCTGGTACATGATCAAATACTCAAAAGGGAGATGTAGCTTTTGGATTCTTGGTTGGAAACTTTGGTCCCTGGTTCTCAGTTTCCATCTCTCTCTCTCTCTCCTTTTATCCTTTTGGGAAAGAATACCTGGCCACCTAAGGGCATCTTTTGGGGAATCAGGAAGCTCAGGGTAGGACATATGAGCCAATCTTATTTCCATCACACTGACAAAATACCTGAGATAATCAGCCTTATAAAGAGGAAAGATCTATTTCTGGCTTACAGTTTCAGAGGCATCAGACTATGGTCACTTGACCCTGTTGCTTTGGACCTGTGATGGCACATTGTGTCATGGTGGGAGTGTGTGTCAGGGAAGGCCTGTTCATTTCATGGTGGCTGTGCAGTAAAGAGAGAGACGAAGGGACTGGGGTCCCAGTTATACCATTTAAGGGCATGCTCTCCAATGACTAACTTCCTTCTACTAAACCCCGCCTCTTAAGAGTTCTGTCACCTCCCAGTTATGCCACAGGACGAGCCTTTTGAGGACACGTATCCAAACCACAGCCACCTATATGAGAGGGAAACTGCCTGCAAGTACCTCTTCTGTGTTCAAGGGGGACATGTGAAGAGTATCATTATGAGTCCTCATTTGTCTGACACAATTTTCCAGGCAGTGAAGCCAACCAGTGAGAATTCAGAACAGAACTTGTGTTATGGGGTCAAGAGTGTGCATTTTACTGTTTCATTCATTCACTTGCACACTCACTTTCAAAACAGTCGTCCTTTAATGCAGAAGGTAAGGTGCTCCATATGATCCCCTTCTTTGGAGGGAATGCCTGAGGTAGGACCTGCCGCTCCTGAGAGTTTCGTGATGGAAGCAAATGCTATCTTGGACTCTTTCCAATGGGAATCAGAAAATAAACACTGCCTCTCAGGTCTGGTGCCAACACTGCCTCCTGGCAAAGCCCTTGTGACAGTGCAAGCTCACCATGACTGTTTAAGTTTATTGTCACTCATGCTTATTTGGCACACTTGGCATGTGTTGTTTTGTGGAGTCTCACATTTTGTGATTAACTTTTCAGTTGTTTTTCTTACCTCCTTCATAGCTGTGAAAGTTCCTTAGAGAAAGTGAATTGGTATTTATTGGCAGTTCCAGGTACCATGATTCATTCATTAATCTTTATCAGATAGTTTAATCCACATATGAATCCAAGATGTGTTTTCCATATTTTCCAGCTGAGGAAATGAAGGCTTTAAGGAATTGTGAGTTTTCTGAGATCACATTGGCATGGGCCAATGTTTTTGGAACAGAGCACCTAGCATTGAGTTTTACATACAGAAGAGCTCATAAAAAAGCCATTGATGAATGATTGGAGTTGGACTCTTTCCAGTGGGAATCAGACAATTGTTTTTGTTTAAAAACAATCCAAAATAACTTACCTTTTGGATGGGTTGTAAGTTTTCTCCCTTTGCCTGAGTTCAAATCCTCCTTTCCTTTCTTCCTGAAACTGGTGGAAGTTTGGGACAATAATGAAATCACCTGCATCAGCATCCTTTTTTTTTTCTTTCTTTTTTTTTTTGAGACAGAGTCCTGCCAAGTTGCTGAGGTTGGTCTCAAACTTGTGATGCTCCTGCCTCAGCCTCCAGATTGTAGGCATGAGTCACTATACACAATGATGAAGTGGTTTTCTTCAGGGAAACTTTCCCAGGAAATATACTACCACACAGCTGTACATAATGGCAATACTGTCTTCAGGAAGCTCCTACAGATTAATTATTGGGGGCAATTGCCTACCCAACTGGGTACTCACAGTTTAGACCATTCAGGCTGCTATAACAGAATATCATAGGCTGTGTGTCTTACAAACAGAGCTTTATTTCTCATAGTTCTGGAAGCTGAAAGCCCAAGATCCAAGTGCTGGCAGATTCTGTGTATGGCAAAGAACTGCTTCCTGGTATTTATATGGTATCTTCTGGCTGTAATCTCCTTGGTGAAGGGTCAAAGCAGCTCTGTGTCTTTGTGAGGGCTCCATCCTTATAACCTAATTACCTCCCAATGCCACACCTCCTAACATCATCACATTGATAATTAGGTTCTAACATGATTTTCAGGGAGATACAAACACATTCAGAGCAAAGCATATGTCCAAGACCACGATTTACTTCAGGAGTCTTGATTTGTTATTTTATCCAAAACCTTAATCATTTCCCTACCAGTGACATTTTCAGGAATCAAACTTTCTCCCAACTTTTAGGCCATTTTACATCTTCAAAGACATTCTAACTTTGGGTTGGCTATGCGTTTGGAATACTCAGCTCTGTACAAACTTTAAGTGGCTTTGAGAAAAGTACCCCGAATACTGGCGATGACTCCATTTGACTTTCTATTCATCAGTGAGACAAAGGCCACAGAGCTTCTTTGTGTCTAGCTTTGTTAGGAACAAGGAACTGTGGAGTACAGAATGAGTTAAAGCCATGTATTCTAATTTCTTGGAACTGAAATATCATATAAGTATTTGTACTCACAAGGTTGGAATGATGTGGAAATATACTTTATATGTATAGATTCCCAGGTATGGAAATTTTAAAGTAGTTGCTGATGTTATTTTTATTATTATATTAGATATTTTTAGCTTTAGGAACAAAAAATCCTGAATTAACTATCTTAAAATAAAGGACATTTATTCCTTCACATAATAAGAGATCTGGGATGAGCCAGGAGCCAGGCATGATGTCAGGGCCAGACGTCACTTCCCAGAAATGCTCTTGGCGCATCCTCCTTCATTGTGTTGGATCATTGTCAGGCTGGAGCATGGTGGCTGGGGCATTTCCAGGTCTTGCCTCTAAACATGATAAAAAGGGGCGTTGCGTCCTTCATCTCCTTCTTGGGAGTGAGATATTCCTTCTCAGGGGTGCCACAGCATGCTTTCCATTATGTATTGTTGGCAAAAGTTAAAGCATGTGTCTAAGATCCAGTCAATCACTGACAAGAAGCAGAGAGTTAACAAGAATTTGTTTAAACCAATTGGACTATCCTTGGGAACAGACCCTGTTTTCCCTGGATTTCAAGAACATATACTTAGTTCTATTAGCAAGAGAAAAAAAAAAAAAAGGTTATCCACTGGGTGGATAACCAACAGTGTATTGTCAATATATATCATTCAATAGAGCATACTATGTAGTCATCCTTTGGCATTCTTACTCCCCACCCCACCCAGATACCAAAATCTAAGGATGTTCAAGTCCCTTATATAAAATGGTATAGTATTAGCATAGAACATACACACATCCTCCAAGGTGTTGGGCTTTTTTGTTTCTTTTTTTGGTCCCGGGGATTGAACCTAGGGTTCAATCACTAACCACTAACCACTGAACCACATCCTCAGTCCTTTTTATTTTTTATTTTGAGACAGGGTCTTGCTAAGTTGCTTAGGGCCTTGCTAAGTTGCTGAAGTTGGTCTTGAACTTGTGATCTTCCTGCCTCAGCCAAGTTGCTTGGATTTGCACCACCATGCCAAGCTCCTCCAATGTGCTCCTATGATTCATTTTTAGATTATCTGTTATATCTGATCAAAGTAAGTGCTATGTAAATAGTTGTTATGCTACATTATTTAGGGAATTATAACAAGAAAAATGGCTGTATATGTTCAGTATAGATACAACCATCTAAAACTTAACTACAAAGTTACATCAGCAATAAGTAAATATTTTTTCTGAATATTTTTAATCAACAGTTAATTGAATCTGTAGATGCAGAACCGATAAATAAGAAGGGCTGGCTGTATAGAGCATACAGCACTATAAAACATAGCAATGTTGTCATCTGTGAACTGCCTAAGATGATAGCAGAAAAGAGGGTTAATTAAAAGCATCAAGGGTATTCAATGTTGGACATGTTTCCTAGGGGAAATGTACCTGGGACAATAATAATAATCTGCTAGATCAGGTGGGTCTAGAGCCCAGAGATGCTTGGTGCTTGGTGGCCCCAGGGACATGTACAGAGGACAAGGTAGAGGCTTTGGGCTGTCACTTTGCATATGAGATCATAAATAAACGATGGATAAAATCCTCAGGTAGCACTCTGAGACTGAGCGCCTTTTTGACTTTCCTTCTCAGAGTTCCATCAAAGTCACACTGCTGTTCATTGAATGAACAGCCTTGAATGGTAAGAATCAGAAAAGAGGTGCAGCCATTTCCGATTCCTGTTTCCTAGTCTCAGAGTAAATAAAGATTGGAGCGAGAAGAGACAATAAAATTTTTTAAAGATGCCAAAACAGCTGCCTTTTTTCTCAGTTTGGTCCCCAAATGGCACAGTACAAAACCGTCTGTTGCCTGAGGAAACTATTATGAACCTATTTGAGAGTTTGCAATTCAAAAGGTGCTCCAAGGTACTTAGGAGATACTCCCAAATGATGTTCAAGTCCACAGCAAAGCCAGTGATTTCTTCATTCTCTCTTCTCCTTTTGTTCCATTGCCAAAGCATTGAACAATTCCTTATCCAGGTGGTTACTAATTTTACTAAAATTTATGATATGATGAGATCTATATGTTTGTCTCTGGCTTATATAAAAATCGTTCATATTTTTATGGCATTTTCTATTCTTAAAAGCACCTTTTGTTTCATAAAAGTTTTATAAGGCTGCCTGAAGTAAGATAACCATCCATAGCCGAGTGCTATGGCACACACCTGTAATCCCAGTTATTTGTGAGACTGAGGCAGGAGGATTGCAAGTTCAAGACCAGCCTTAGCAATTTAGCAAGGTCCGAACCAATTTAAGAAGACCCCGTTTCAAAATAAAAAATAAAAGGGGCTGGGATGTGGCTCAGTGGTAAAACACCCCTGGGTTTAATCCTCAGTTCCAATAAATAAACAAATATATAAAAATAAATAAAAAGAAACTATTCCAGCTTTCTATATGAACCAATATATAAAGGTTAGTGAGTTCCTTTATATACGTGATAGCAGAGACTGTGAATTCAGGGAGGTAAATGGCTTCTCAGGGACACGTGATTGGATGGATGTCAAGGAAAAGCAGTGCTGAGTCTAACCCTTTTGCTCTCAGTCTTGATACCCTACCCCATATGTGCAGTGTGTCTCATTGACCCACACTGTAAAGGAGAACCTGTCCTCCCATTTAGAATGATGAAATGAATGATTATTTGGGAGCTGAGAAGTAGGAGAGGATGAGGAAAAGGATACGGAGTATAAAATTTATGTGAATTCTTTGGACCCTCCAAGTGGTCTGAGGACAGAAGTTGTCCCTTAACTACTCTCATGTTAGGGGATGGTTGAATGCAACCACTTTACATAGCTTCTATTTTTTTTACTATTTGCCACATTTTTAAAAGTTGTGCCAAGTTAATAAATTCCAGTAAGTTTTAAAGGTGTAAAAAGGAGTAGTTAAGAGTGAGTCAAGCCGGGCGCGGTGGCGCACACCTATGATCCCAGCACTTGGGAGGCTGAGGCAGGAGAATTGTGTGTTCAAAGCCAGCCTCAGCAACTTAGTGAGGCCCTAAGCAACTCAGTGAGACCCTGTCTCTGATAAAATACAAAATAGGGCTGGGGATGTGGCTCAGTGGTGGAGTGCCCCTGGGTTCAATCCCCAGTACCAAAAAAAAAAAAAAAAAAAAGTGAGTCAAAGGAACTTATGTTGCCTCAAGTGTCAAGTTTGTGGTAATTTGTTAGTGCTGTAAGAGAATACTAATAATATCAATATACAAAAAAATCTATTTTATTTATATACACTATTAATGAATAATCAGAAATTAATATGAATACAACTGTTGCATTTACTAATGCATCAATAAGAATAAGATAGAAATAAATTTACAAAAGAAATCTTAATGAAAACTATGTAGCATCCTTGAAAAAAATTAAATGAGAGACATCCTATGTTTGTGAATTGCAAAACTTAATATTGCTGAAGTGGCCAAAATTCCTAAAATGATCTATAGAATTGACACAATGCCTCTCAAAAATACCAGCTGACTTCTTTACAGAAATCGACAATGTAATCCTCAATTTCACATGAATATACAAAGAGCCCAGACTATCCAAAGACTTTTTTGAAAAATAAGAACAAAGTTGGAGGACTCGCACTTCCAAATTTCTAACTTAATAGAAAATGACAGTAATCCATAGTGCTGCCCTTATATGAAGACAGACATAGACAAGCAGAAAATAATTGAGAGTCCAGAAATAAACTCATATACCGATGGCAAATTGATTTTTGGCAAGGATGCCAAGATAATTCAATGGGGGATGAATAATGAGTTTATCAAAAAGACATCTGGCTATCCATATGCAAAAAATTGAATTTAGACCCCTTACTTAAACCACACACACAAAATTAGCCCAAATGCATAATAGAACTAAATCTAAGAACTAAAACTGCAAAATGTGGAGAAGAAAATATGTGAGCAAATCTTTTTTGTCTTTGAGACAGAATCTCACTACGTTGCCCAGTCTGGGCTTGAACTTGCCATCCTCTGTTCTTAGCCTCCCAAATAGCTAGGACTGCAGGCATGAACCACCATGCCTCATTAATAGCAAATCCTAATTGCTTTGAAGGCACTTGTTTCTTAAATACCATACTAAAAACCCAAACAAACAAACAAGATAAATTGGATTTTATCAAAATTAAAAACTTTTGTTCTTTAAAGGACACATTTAAGAAAATCTGCAAAAAAGAGAAAATATTTGAAAATCATAAGTGGCTAGAATCCAGAACATATAAAAAATACAACTCAACAATAAAAAGACAAAGATCCCAATTAAAAATTGGCAAAGGATCTGAACAGATATTTCTCCAAAATAAAGAAATAAATAAAAATCATGAGAATTGCTAATGAACACATAAAAAGATGCTCCACTTCATTCGTCATTATGGATATCCTAATCAAACCATAGTTAGATACCATTTCACACCCACTAGGATGACTATAACCAAAAAGACAGCAATAACATATGAGTGAGAATATGGAGGAATTGGGACCCTGGTGTATTGCAGTAGGAATATAAAATTACGTAGCCACTTTGGAAAACAGCTGGGCAGTTCCTCGATTAGTTAAACAAAGACTTACCATATGCAGCAATAATTCCCCTTCTAAGAATATACTCAAGAGAATTGAAAACAGGCATTCACTCAAAAATGTACACATGTGTCCACAGCAGCATTATTAGCCAAAAAGTGGAAGCCACCCAAATTGTCCATCAACTGATGGACAAAACGTGTTATACATTCAAACAATGGAATATTGTATTCAAACACATTCAAAAGGAACGAAGTACTAATAAATGCTGCAAAAATGGATGAGTCTTTAAATCATTACTTGTGTAAGAGAAGCGAGACTTAAAATACATTTATATGATATAATTTCATTTATTTTAAATTTTGGAATAGGAAAACACCCTTTCTGGAATTAAATGGGGATGAAGATCATGACACTTTGTAAATACACTAAAACCACTAGAAAGTACACTTCAAAGTGTGACTTTTAGGATATATGAATGATGTCTCAATATAGATTTTAATTAAAATTATCATGAAAACCCTATATATCAGAATTTATAAAATACAATCAAAGTGGTGACCAGAGGCATATTCATCACCTTAGATATTTGTATTTATACAGATAGAATGTAGATTAAATAAATTAAGTTTCTGGTGCAAAAAGCTAGAGACCAAACAGCAAAGTAAACCAAAAGTAAATGGAAAAAAGAAATCACAATGAAAGCAAAAAGTAATCTGATAGAAAGTAGGAAAACAGTAGAAAGAATAAATTAAAACTTTATGTCTTTGAAGAGAAGAACAAAGCACGTAACACACGAGTCAACCTAAAAGAGGGAAAGGATGCATTAGTATTCAAAATAAGAAATAAATAAGAGGAAAAATAACTATTGGAAATGGAGGAAGTTTAAAAATATTATAAAGGACTGATTCATTACTTTATGTTAATAGGTTTAAAACTTAGATGTAATAGAAAATCCCCTAGGAAAACACAACTTCCCCAAATCAATTTCAATAGAGATAGAATGTTAAAACAGTCTAAATTCCATCAAGAAAGAGAGAGAGAGAGAGAGAGAGAGAGAGAGAGAGAGAGAGAGAGAGAGAGAAAGAAAGAAAGAAAGAAAGAAAGAAAGAAAGAAAGAAAGAAAGAAAGAAAAAAGGAAGGAAGGAAGGAAGGAAGGAAGGAAGGAAGGAAGGAAGAGATACATAATTGCTGGACTTGGCGGTGTACATCTATAATTCCAGAGGCTTGGGAGGCTGAGGCAGGAGGATCAGAAGTTCAAAGCCAGCCTCAGCAACTTAGCCAGGCCCTAAGCAACTTAGTGAGACCCTGTCTCAAAATAAAAATAAAAAGGACTGTGGATGTGGCTCAGTGGTTAAGCACCTCTGGTTTCAATCTCCAGTACCAAAAACCAAAACCAAAACCAAAACCAAAACAAAAACCAACCAAAAGACCTCCAACCAACCAACCAACCAACCAAAAAAAACAAAAAAAATCAAGAACAACTTCATTAAAAAAATGAAATCACCAAGCCCAGACAATTTTAAAAAGGATTTCCTTTAAAGACCAGAAAATTGAACATTATACATTTTTCCCCCAGAGTTTAAAAAGGCTCATTTTCAAATTATTTTTGTGAAGCTGTACAATTTCAATACTAAATGTACTAAAGATATTACAAAAAGAGGAAACTGTAGAAAATGTAGAATATCAATCCCCAAATGAGTAGTGGGGCAAAAATCCAGAATTCAATACCACGTTCAGAAAGAAATTCATCATAACCAAATGGCATTTATTTTAAGAATGTAAAGATGGTTCAATACTTAGAAGTGTGTTTATATAATTCACATATTAATTAACATAGGAACATGATGTTTATGTATGTCTACGGAGGGGTGTAGGACTTTGTATTAGTCAGCTTTCTCTTGCTGAGACAAAGTACCTGAGATAAACAACTTATATAAGGAGGAAGTTTATTTTGGTGGCAGTTTCAGAGGTTTCTGTTCACAGTTGCTTTTTTTTTCTGTTCTGTTGCTTTTGGGCCTCTGGAAAGGCAGTGTGTCATCACAGGGAGGACATGGTGGAGCAAAGCTGCTCACCTTATGGTGGCAGGAAGCAGAGAGAGAAAGGTGGGTCAGGCTCCCAATGTCCCCTTCAACAGGGCACCCCAATGACCTCACTGCCTCCCACTGGGACCACCCCTTCAACAGTGCACCCCCAATGACCTCACTTCCTCCCACTGGGACCACCTTAAAGGCTCTACCACCTTGCAATACCACTATAGGCTGCTGACCAAGCCTTTGGCATATGGGCTTTTGGGAGAAAATTTAAAATCTGAATGATAATACTCTTCAATAAAATCCCACAGTTCTTCCTTATAAAAACATAATAAAAAGGAAATTGATGGACACTTGTTTAACATATATATGTGTGTGTGTACATTTTATATTATTCATACACATACATACTTATGCCTGAATTTTAAGTAGCATCTTACTATGGTAATACACTAGAGGCTTGTCCAGTGAGGTCAGGAATAACCCAAGAATATCAAGCATCTCCACTGCTCTATAGTATGTACTGAAAGTATTTGCTAAGTGAGATGCAGTAAAAGAGGTTGTCAAATTGTACTACATGAAAAATCCTGGCAAAGTTTGCCATACGTAGCAAATGATAAATTGGGAGAAAGTATTTGCAATGCATTCTGCAGATGCTAAACTACTCACATTAAGAACTTTAGAAATGGAGGGAGATAACAGAAAATAATCCTTTATGAAAAATGAGTCAAATAATGAAGTCAGTTCACAGAAAAACACATATAAGTGACTCTTAAAAAGGTACAGAACTTCACTGCAAAAAGAAGAATGTAAATTAAGACCACTTGAAGAGCCTGGTCAGTGGCGCATGCCTGTAATCCCAGCAGTTGGGGAGGTTGAGGCTGGAGGATGGAAAGTTCAAAGCCAGCCTCAGCAAAAGTGAGGTGCTAAGCAATTCAGTGAGACCCTGTCTCTAAATAAAATACAAAATAGGGTTGGGAATGTGGCTCAGTGGTTGAGTGCCCCTGAGTTCAATCTCCGGTACAAAAATAAAGCAAAAAAAAAAAAAAAAAAA